>CAJVPP010000934.1:0-24427 GCA_910592005.1 Funneliformis mosseae | reverse complement strand
AATTATGATTATTATCAGTATTTGGAAGATCTTCAGAATTACGTAGATCCTCCGTATTTTCAGAATTCGCAGAATTCTCAGTATTTTTAGAATTCTGGATTAAAAGATTATCATACTGCGTCATTCATGTGACTTCATTATGACTGGTTAATTGCTGCGTTGACAATGTATTAAATTGCTTCATAAACTGGAACGCTATTCTAAATTTTGCTTTTTCAATGGAGTTTATAATATTAAATAGGATTGTTTGTTTAATAAAGTCTCACAATTTTTCAGGAATTATGATATTACCTTATTGTTATTAACTGCATATTTTTTGAACTTCTTATCAAGGACAGCTTCTGCTCTCAAAGATCTAAAAAAAGTACTAATAGTTGTCACAAAAATACAAGAAATAGAATACAAAGCAAAATCTATTCAAAAAGCAATTAAACAAATGATGTGAGAATTTTACTACAAATCAATCAGCCATGTTTGACTCCCTTCTTGATCATCCTTGCACCACTATTCTTTTAGACAGATGCATTAATAATAACAATCCTAAAAAAGAGTTGCTCATAGATCATACTGATGTTAAAATAACTCGACATTTTTAGCAAGTTGTTGACTCGAGATACTCTAACCTATTAATCTCAGATTTATGGAAAGATGAATATGCTCTATTAGATAATGTTGATTTTGTTATCTATAATCCCTTATGCAATCTCCTATAGAAGAAGAATGGTCTGGTATCATTAATTCTCTACCTGATGGTAAAACTCCTAGCCTGTCAAAAATATTGAATGAAATGCTAAAACATCTTAACTCCTTTACTTTTAAATGTTTTTAAAAAATTACATATTGCTGTCTATTTGTAATTTGATACCTCATAGATGGAATTTGGCTTTTGTATACTTAATTCCCAAACTAAAACTATGAAAATTTAACTTAAACTATACCTGATCAATTACCTTATTAGAATGTTCTAAAAAAGCTCTTATTAAGCTCATTAATAGTAGACTTCTCACCATATTAGCCAAATACAATATTCTAAAAGGTAAAAACTTTGCAAGTCTCCCTTTAGAAGCACTTTTAAACCCATCAACATTCTTGATAATATCAAATATAATGCATCATTTTACCATAATAATCTTTGGATCTTTTTTTAAGACATGTTAAAAGTGTATGATAGAGTCAATTTAGGGATGCTGATTTGAGCCTTATTTAGATTACATTTTCCTATATCTTTTGTTCATCTCATAATTTTAATTTTCACTTCACAATTCAATCAAATTTTTACTGCTTATGAAAACACTGATGCCTACTACATCCTTTTAAGAATATATTAAGGAGAAATTATCTTACCAATTTATGATGTATGTATTATGATTCTCTATTATGCAAAATTCAAAATTCAAAATTCATCATTAGGATACATTTAAAGCATTAATTAGAAAAAAAATATAACTAAATGGTCTATCAATCAATTTTCAAATCATATTCTAGCACTCGCTTACATAGATTATACCCTTTGGATAATAGATTTTAGGACAGATCTTTAAAATATAATGACTATTGTGGACTCGTTCTATACCCTAAATAGTATTCAAATAAATTAGGATAAATTAATTTTAATAATGTATATTAAAAACTCTAGCGTTATTAATTTCATATTTAATGATAAGAATATTTGGCTCTCACCACTCTCCTGTAAAGATTCTACTTGCTATTTTAGGGTTTAAATATTACTCTTTAATAATACAATATACATTAGAAACTAAGTTTCTACAGAATTCAAAAAAGTTAAAAACGTGTTAAATAAAAAACAGCTCACAGCAAAACAAATTGTTGCAGTTTTTAACTCTATAAGTATTTCTCAAATCATTTATAAAACTAAATTAACCTTTTTACTGGCAATATGATGATGGTATCCTTTAGAGTTTTTTTTAAAAATAAACTGTGTCTAACCAAATTCTTACCAATTCTTATTATTTATTTTACCTTTAGATACAATTTGGTTCATCTTTATGACAAACAAATGTTAGCCAAATCTTCTGATTTGTTAAAAATGATCAATGATATCGCACTACTAGGAAATATTGCTAGACTGAGAATCATGCAACTTCAACTTTTAGAATGGTTACATCTATCACCAATTACCAATTAGCCTTATAATAATCCTTCTAATTTTAAAGACTGGTGGTCAGCCTTTCTCTTAGCAACCAAATTAGATAGTTTTACTTTTAAAAAATATTTAGACAAACATTTCGATCTCTTCTAAATCATGGACGATTCTTTATTCATTTCATCTATTCTACCTACCAATATATACAGAAAGTCTATCAAGAACATCTGCATTCTCTCAATCATATTTGTGAACTAATTCACCTCAATGGATAGGCATTATCTCTTTACATTTTTGATATCAATTGGCTTCTCAACACAAATATATCACATGCAAATTGGTTTTAAAATCTAGAATCTCAACTTTTGTCTAATATCTTCTCTAGGAATATGATGATAACTTGCTTACTACAGTCATCGATTTGTGACCTACCTTTAATAATGATTCAATTAAAAGAGAATAATAATAATGATTCCACTTTTGTGATTATTTAGTTTTACCAATTTTTGACTTATATAATTAGAAAAGTCAAAGCTATCAACAACAACATAATATACATATAACATTATATAGTTACATATAACTTAAACTTCAGAGCAGATATTAATCCTTATAATAGATGTAATCATTTTGATCCCACAATAATTGTCACAAATGTTCAAAAAAATTTTCACAATTTCTGTGCTATGAAACTTTCAGTCTAATTTTGCATAGAAATCAAAATCCAATACAACAAACATATAGGATGGAGATCCAGCCTTTTTGATCTTATGCTACAGAAGGTTATACTCTTTAAACTAACTAATCCTTATCATTATCTATTGAAACCTTTACCAGATCTAACTATTTTGCCATTTGACGCTTATTCAATTAATTTACTTGATACTCTTAAATCTAACTTTACTTCTGCTGCTTCTTTTTAATTTTATACGAATGGTTCTTTTACTTCTTTAGATTTCTCAAATTGCCAGTTAGGTATTACGTGATTACAAACTGATTCAAAATAGCTAGCACTTTCTTTTAATGCTACTCTTTCATCACTAAGTCCCTTTTTCACTCTTGCTAAAATTATTGCTATATTAGCTACAGTGTATGCTTTTCCTCCAAACTCTATTATTAAAATTTGTACTGATTCACAAACCGCTATCTCTTTCTTCTATAAACTTTCCTTTCTTTTTTGTGATTCTTTATCCATTAATCCTGCCTTTAAAATCCCATATTTTTACATTTAATCAATATTATTTAGCCTCATTATATAAAATAACATTTCTATTTCATTTACCAAAGTACAAGCTTATAACAATGATCCTCTTAATAATACTATTGACAAATTAGCAAAACAAATTCCTGCTCAACCACTATCTATCAATAAAGAATATCTAAGTTTAGAATATTACCTCTATCACAATTCTATTCTAATTATAGCTCCTTATTGTCTCTTCATTAAAAATAAAATGCAAGCTGTTTGGCAGACTCCCTACTTTCATTTTCTCACCTTATCAAATATTGTAACAAATTTATAGATTGGTCTCTTCTCTTCAAAATTCTGAATGATAAAGAATCTTCTTGTAAGACTTTCTTTATAGGCTATTTCAAAAAGAAATTTAAGATTAAAATGTTACTCCAAATGTTTTCTACTTTAAAAGTAGTTTACTCTTGAATTCTCAACACATATACCTCACTATAATGTTTTTATTGTCATTTCCAAACTGAAGATTTGACTGTGTCCTAATAATAAATTAAAACATTCAAGATTTAGTTCAAAGAGTTAAATACTCTTAATGATAACTCACTTATTCAAAAAATATCATCAAATTCCATTTGGAATTCATCACCTACCTCAACTAATTTTTAGTTTTTTGATTTATTTAAAAGTATTATATCTTTATCTCTGTTAGACAAAGTAATAGCTTGCTTATCTAAAAAAAATATATTGCATAGCTTTTTATCTTCACTTTATCATGATATTTCTACATCTTGTTATGAGATATGGATAAAAAGAAATGCTATTCTGAACGAATAGAAAATTGCTAATAATATTAAAGAAAATTATACTATCCCTTGGGTTTTCTAGGTTTTTTATACTCTTTTTCTCTCTTCACAACATCAAACCCTGCATTCTTTTTAGTGGTTACCGTCCATGGCTTCCATTGGTCAAATTTTTGGAACAGCAATAATCACGTTTTCCTTTTCAGATGTTTGATAACTGTATAATAGTTTAGTTTTCTCTTCTCTTTTCTATTTATAGTTTAGTTCAATAAAGTATAAGGTTAGTATTGATAAAGTAGTTTAGCCTATAAATTAATTTATAGATATTTTTGTATTTTTTATTTTATTATATGTATCTAGTATTATATAAATTTAATAAAGATTATGCAAAACTGCCACATTTCAAAAAAAAAAATTCGTCAGGATATAATTTAAGATTTAGGCTTTAAAACAAGTATAAAATCATGTTTCTAGCATTTGTAGTTGATGAGTTATAGCTGTTTAAAGGTAACTAATCACACTTGCATCTCTTTTGTTGCCTATTGTATGTATATTAATATATTTAATTTAATAGCAAGATTAAATAAAAGTATTTAAAATATATAATATAATTATATTGATATTATAATAAGTAATTAGAAAAGTAAAGTTATGTGTTGCTAAATGCTAACTAATTTAATAAATTTGTATTATAAGACTATGCTTTTACTTTTTATCTATAAAATTAAATAATAAATTATTTATATGAATCTCATTTTGACTTTATGAAACAAATAATGATAATCTTATATTTTGTTTATAAAATCTAAATATCTAATATAATAGTTTTTACGCTGATTTTAAAGAAGATCTTTTTAAATATTAAATAAATAAAACAATTTTTATGTGTATTTTAAAATAAATAAAAATTTGTACCTTTTTGAATTTTAAAAATATTATATAAAATATATTTAACTCATTTATATATCAAATATTATTTACTATTAAACTTTTTAATATTTGAAATCCAATTTTGTTTTACCATTCTAAACACTATTCAATTTTATTTATATAATTTTTAAGTATAATAATATATTTATTATTTTTATTATACCATAAATTACATTTTTAGATTTGCTATATACAGATATTATTTAATGTAAAAATCTATATTAAAAAAAAATAAATATATTAAATTTTTAATTATTAAAAATAATATAATAATTAAAAATCTTACATTAGATGATATTTTATTTTATTTGATTTTTTGCTTTAAAGATTTAAGATATTATTAATAATAATATAGGTTATATTTATCATTTTATTTGATATTTTTTTTTCTTCTTTTTCTATTTTTTATATTTGTAATAATTATATTTTATGATTTAATAATTTTTTTTTATATTCAATTTTTATTATAAGAATATTTTTAAAAACATATACACTTTTTATAGAATTTATACTGTTATTTTACGATACTAACGATTGAAAATTAGTATTAACGCAAGATTAACAAAGGGATTTAGCTTTTATTCAATGCTTTTTAGGGAGAGCTCTGAGAGTTTACAAATAATTATTACTTCAAGCAATAATGTATATTTAGAATAAACTTTAGGATTTTATTAAAGAATAAAGAATTCGATACAATTATATTTGTTAGCATATAATTGTTATTAGTATTATCTTATTGGTGATAAACCTAATTAAATTCCAATTGTATACAGTTAATTATCTCCTATTATCTACTGTTATTTATTGCTACCTAATATTATATTGTTCTTTTTAACCAAATCCTAAAGCTATCCTATTTATACTAAATTTGCTAATATAAATAAATAAAATACTAATTGATTATAAATAATAAATGATTAATAATACAAAATGATTAATAATATAATGGAATTTTCCAGCGACTTTTGGGTTTTTGCGTAACCTTTGTTTAATTCATTTTTCTTATCTTCGCTGTCTTCGTCGTCTAACGTGATGCAGTCAATATGCCTTTTTGGTCACATGTATCATATGATCTTTTGGATTAATATCTTCTTATAACAATACCACTTAAAAATTTTTTATAAATTTGTTATATTATTTTATAAAATTTTTGATAATTTTTACATATATTTTATTTTATAAATTTTTGATAATTTACATATTTTTTCATCTTTTATTATAAGTTTACAATTAATATATTAATATGTTTTATTTGGCTAACCTTTATTTTCTTAAAGGAAAATAATATAATACATTAATAATTTAACTATAAATTACATACCAATAGTACTTTGACCATAATAACTTTTAAAAAAAAACATATATTAATTAAGACTATTAATTTTATCCAGAATTCTTTTAATTACTTCAATAGAAAAAGAAAATCTAAACTTCTTGCAATACTTAACCAATCATCCAAACTTCATAACTGAAAAAAATATCTTAAACAAAGAATTTCTTTTCTAATCTTTTCTTATTATCAAAAAAAATAAAGTTCAAAACATTCATTAATCTCATGTGTAATGATCCTCACAAATTTCCCTTCAGCTAAACTTTCTCTTTGAATTAAAGAAATAATATCTTAAATATACCAAGGAATTTCAATGCAGACTACCTAATTGTGTAAGTAATTGTCTTCCAATATGAATTTGATTCAGTATGTAATTGATGCAATTGGTGGATTAGTAGGATTAGATTCCAAAAAAATAGTTATAAGAGCTGGTTGATAACCTTTATTTTTTAGTCCAATCATCTATTGGAAAATGTACCATATTTTCAATCATTAATAACACTAGCTTTTTTTCTTTTGAATCATAAAAAATTACACCATTAAGGTCTGGTCGAACGCAGGGCCCTGATTACGAAGATATCACATTAAGATAACCGTATCGTACACTTTGAATAATTCTCCTAAGTAAAATAAGTGTAACCATGTACACTTTGGCCATTTTAATACTAGTAAACTTAGTAGATATCACATAAATTATCACGACGAGGTTCCAATCATCTTGTAATGCCTCAACATTTTTTTTTGTTCGGTAGATCACTTTCAATATTTTCAAAAGACCGTTTCCTTTTACTCTAAATATACAAGATTTATCAATATTATTAAAAAAAAAAAAATAATAATAGCAGCTTTTTATTATTACCATTTTAAATTCTCTTGAAGTTCCATTAAATTTGTTAAATGAAGTACCTTGATCGAGTTTATTTCAAAACTAGAAGCATGGTAACGGTAAAATTAATTTTGTATATAAATGAGCAACGTATCTTTATGGCATGATGTTTCAATTGTTTCATTTTTATTTAAATCGAAGGTATTAAAATTTACATTTATAAGGATCGTCATAGTAATTTATATATGACTTCGGTTCAATCCATGATCCGGCATAATTCTGTAATCTGATCAATAGTAAATTTTTATTATAAACCAATTCTTTCTTGAGTCGTCCTATTAAGTAATAAATATAAATAAAATATAATATTTAAATTAGAAAATGATAAGAGTAATAATATATTACATAGTATTTTTCAAATTTCGAAGTTCTTCTGTGCCAACTATTGGAATGGGTGGCTGTCCTTGAAGTTGCTGTTGCCGTTGCTGCAATTGTTGTTGTTGTTGTTGTTGAGTGCCAGTAGAATCTTCTAGTTCAATACTTTTCCTTTTTCCTTTCCCACTCGCACCCGGTTTTTGAGAAAGCTTTCTTTGATATATAGCCCTAAGATCATGAAGCTGTTCAATGTCATCTTGACGAATATCTAAACGTGTAGGATTACGACGAAGCATTTTTTTTTTTTTAAAAAAATAAAAAAATTTGGGAATTAGCACTGTTTATATTTAAATTTTAACAACACGTGACGGGACAGATTTCCGAATATATATTTGGTTTTTTTATTTATACTCTGATTACTTTATATTTTGAAAATAATGAAACTACAATTAATACCAATTCTCTCAAGTATAATTTTATTTTGCGTGCACGTTGAAGTTGACGGCTGGGGTGATCGAGTTCTTCTAGAAAATGTTCGTGCTTTAACTCTGCATAAAGGAAAATACACAACTGGAAGAAGAACAAAGCCTATAAAGCAGATAACATGCGTTGGTGGAGACGCAGGCTGTAGTTATGAACCTGGTAACGTAACTTTCTTTTATATTTCAAAAGTTTAATTTGAATACTTTATTAAAAGAGTAATTTGTGTTCTGTAGACGTTATTCAATGCCGAAACGTGGGATCAGATGGATCAAGTGAGTATTATGTCTAAATAAAAAAAGATTCCATGAGTTTTTTCTAATAAATTCTTATTATTAAAAAGATCCAAATTGGAAATGTGAAGCAACTTTACCTAAATCATTAAAATTCGGACGTGTATGTATCATGTGTTAATCAATTTTATTCTAATATTTTATTTCTTTGTAGGATTTTTATTTATTAACTTATTTATTTATTTTTTAAAAAAAGTTAAAGGTTACATGCGAAGGTGATTTCTTAACATTATTTTACTGTTATATACTCGAATAACGATATATTAAATTTTTTTTTTGTTTTTGTTTTTATTATAGGATATGATTATCCAGGAGATCTCTACGTTCTGAAAGGTAATTAATTGATCAGAGAGAGAGAGATATGTATCTATATATATGTATACATTTAAAATATCTTGTGTAGGATCTTGTGGTCTCGAATATACTTTATATTTCACCAATATTCGAAACGAAAAACATTGGTTTAATGAATATTTTGATTCAAATTATGATATAACCGATCTAAAAAATTGTAAGTCAACTTATTTTCTATATATATAAAAAAGAAAAAAATTTAAAAAGATTTTTATCGAATTTTATTTAAAGCGTCGACGTCATTTAGCGCATTTTTTGGAATCATTTGGCTTGGCATGCTTGGATACATTTTATACAACATGTATTTAACATGTATGAGGACACGAAGGGCGGATAATAGGTAAATCAATACCGAAGAAAGATTAGATTGAATTAGAAAAAACTTTTAAATGAAATTTTTTTTTTTTTTTTTAATGTAGGCCCATCAACATACCGAACCCCCCAGAAAATAGAGCTGATAACGAAAGAATAAATCTTCCTAATCCTGGATTTTGGTCAGGGATTATAGGCGGTGGCTTATTAGGTTACTTATTTGGTAGAAGAAACAATAATAATAATAGTTATAATAATAATGATGATGATAATAATGATTATAACAGAACATGGAGGAGTAGGAGGAGGAGTTATTTTCGAGAACCTCCAAGTTATGGTGCAAGTTCTTCATATTTCACTCATGATAATGATAATAATTGTCATCGTTATAGAGATTATTCCTCACATACTACTTCAAATTATAATGATGATGATAAGCACACCACCTATGGTTTTGCTGACACTGATGTAAGATAATTAATTATACTAGGTAGTGAAAACTATTACGCCATAATAAATTATTGTAATTTTTTTATTAAAACTCTATTTAATTAAATTTGTAACATTTATATATTTGAAAAGAACGTATTTATATCTTAAAGGTACATTTATTATTTGTTTTACATCAATAAAACTTAAAAGACTAACGTAATAGATAATTAAATATATAAATTCTTTAATTCTTCTATAAATGGCCCATCATTAAAAAAAAAAAAAAGGTTTCTAATGTACAATAATAAAATGTCTCAAGAAGTGGGATGAGAATTAAAGAAATTAGTGTTTAGTTTAAAAGAGGTTTTTTTTTTTCCTTTTTTTTTTGTTAAAAAAAAAAAATAAAAAATAAAAAAAATATAATATCGTACAGTAAATACTAGTAAATAAAAAAATTTTATCAAAAAATTAAGATGGTGACCTTATGCACCTATAATTGTATATTTTTTAAAATAGGAATAAAAAAAAATGAAAAATAAGAGATTTAAAGAGGAGAAAAGGTATTGATTAATATTTTATAATAAAAAGCTTTTCTATTGAAAAAAAAAAAAAAAAAAAATAATCCCTTTTATCCCAACAATCTACCCCTTCCAAAGTCTCTTTTTTCTCAGCAGCTATATCTATATTATATATTAAAAATCACAAAGTTACAGATTTAAATCCATTGGTACCTGTTAATTTATCCAATTTTTTATTCTCCTTGTTTTTCTTTTTCTTTTCTTCTTTCTTTTCTTTTTTGCTGGAACTATCCTCAAATAAAGATTCCAGGCTTGATAAAGTCTTTTTTTCATCCTTGTCTTTATCCTTCTCCTTCTCCTTTGATTTATTATTAGATTTTGAACTTCCAAACCATGATGATTTTTCCTTTTCGTGTGAAGGTGTTTTTTCGTGTGTATTTTCATCATTGTCCTTTGAATCCTGATCAACATGTGATTTACGTTTATCTGAATTATTATTTTTTCTTAATATCCAACGTTCAGAGAATGATGGTTCCCTTACAGGAGTTTGACGATGCTCCCGCTTAAGTTCTTCGTTGTTCGCAGAGGTATTATTATTACCATTATCATTAACGCCATTTGTTGTATTCGGTGTAAGTTGTATATCTATAGGATGCGATTCAGCAGCAGCAGCTCCTTCTGCCGATATTTCAAAATCTGATGATGAACTAGAGGCCACATTATTTGCCCAAACAGAATATGGTAATCCAAGAGAGCTTAAATCTAAATCACAAGCCTGGTAAAATAACACATAACCTGACCCAGTTGCTGGTAAATCTCCAAAGTATTTATGAATCTCACTTTCATCTACCGTCTATATAAAGTAAAATGTATAAGTTAGGATAATTTATACAATTTAAAATAATTTAATAGCAGTTCATTTTACTATTATACCTCTACATTCTCGTCATCAAACAAGAGCCATTGTCCCATGCTTTTTACTAGTGTCACATAATGGCCATGATATGGACCACTTTAAAGAAATTTGTTAATTTTTTTTTAATAAAAAAAAAAAATAAAGTAAAATAATCTCTTAATAATCTTCTCACCTTCCAATATGAACACAAATTGCATAAAGTTCATAAAGACGATCGGGATCTTTAATATCATCACACTTATGTCAAAGAATCAAAAAAAAAAAGATATTAACTAAATGTTTTTGACGGATAATCATTAGTAATTTCTTAACATATATACCGTGTTGAATAACCGCAGTTCAAAGGGGAACACTACTCTATATGATAATTTAATATATTTTTGTAACTTTTCTTGATATTTAAAGCGCTTTAAATGTAACGCTAATACATTGGGTAGCTTTTTAATTTTCATACTATCAAAAGGATTCAATATAAATAAATTATCACATTTAAAATTACTCAAAGATATCATCATATGCCTACCTCTTTTCAGCCTCTTGTAATCCACAACACACATCGCAAAAAAATTTATTCTGGTGAACTAACATCTCACTTGCAGAAAATTGTCTCAAACATGATGTAACAGAAGAATTTTGTTCAATATCAATGGAAAGGTCCAGAAAAGGGTCATCTCTACTTGTAATCTGAAGATAAAAATAACGATTGATAAATGATTCAAACCATAACTAACAAATTGGAAATTTAGGTTTAACTCACGGTTTCACAGGTCAGGCATTTGGTTTCATTTGTTAATGTGCCCTCAAATAGTTGATGTACCCAAGTTGTCTTTGAAGAGAATGTATTGGAAGTATTTTCTGAACTCCCGGAAGAACTTCCATCGGCTTTGATACAATAAAGACAATTGAGAAAAAGTTATACTTGAATGTCACAATAAAACATCGACTAAAGAGTTACCTGAAATACCACTCTCCTCACTTTCATTTATACTTGCACCATTTACTGACGATTTTGACTTTTCACTAATGTTACAATGTTGTTCTTGTTCTTGTCTCTCTAATTCTTCTATTTTCTTTTGTTGTTCCATTACATTCTCAGCTACAGCATTAAGAATGTAATTTAAAAATTCATGTGCATCCTGATGCATCGTTGAACGAAAAAGTTCTGTTACAAAAATAAAATGAAACTAAAAATTAATAAATAATATAATCGTCGATAAATATAGTGACATGTGGGATAAAGAGAATAAAAATTTACCATTTTCTTTCTTTAGTTTTGATATAAATCCATTCGGTGCCATAACTCCCGTCCTTTTCTTCTGACTACTTATTTTCCAAAATAAATCCTTTAATGCACCAAACAATGTATCTTCACTAAGTCCATTTGATGTTGATGTTTCTTCATTTGCTATAAAAATGGTATATTATTTAATAAATATATTATTTAGTAAAGCAAACTTTTCATTACTTTTTTTTTTTTTAAAAAAAAAAAAAGAATATCCTACCTTTATTTTCACCTGTGCCATTTGCATCTTTTTGGGGGTAATTTTCGTAAATGATGATGTTGATGCTTGTGAATTAGTAAGAAACATAAGAGGTGTTAACAAACCATTTGGTCCATTAGGGAAGTTGACAACGCATTCTCGGAACGGTTTACAGAAATAAAGTGCCTGCAAAATAGAATTGCAATAGCTATTGAAAAAAAAAAGTTTATAATTAATCAATTAAATGAAATCTAACAATAATCTTAAATTGAAATTAATAGCTCACCAAGTATTTCCAAACTTAAAATGTTGATGTTCACGAACAAAAGAAAAGTGTTAATGCTGTTTGATAAAAGTTTTCGTGGGTTCTTTAGTTTGTAAACTTCTGCCCAACACCAGTTATTTTCAAAAACGTTCTTACATTTTCCAAGCCGAAATACTTTTCAGACCCACTACTCCAAGGTTCATTAGTAGCAGGCTTTCTCAAATCACCCTATAAAGAGCCGACGGCGGCGTTAGAAAGTATAAGTTGAGTTTAACGTACGTAAATTAAACTATATTTTCTTCGCGACGAAGAGTCAATTATTTTTTAAGAGATTTAAGTAAAGTCAACATACCATTCCAATCCATTTAAAAAGTGCCATTTTGCTGGTGTTTCAATCGACTTTTTTCGTCTTTTTTTTGCACAAATTCAATTATATAACTTAGTAAATTTGTCTTGATTGGCCACAACAATATTTGATCTTCATTATTTGTTAGATTCGAGCCCCCCAAAAAACCAAAAAAAAGCGGCGCCACTTTGATGTACCACGTGCTTAAACAAAATGTTCAGAATAGTTAGTCCGGAAGGACTAACGTCACCTTGTGCTCCGGACTTTACAATGATTTCCGAAACCGTTTCTAGTTTAGTGTTGTTTTGAGATCAATTTTTTTTTTTTTTTTTTGATATTTTTCAACTGAAAAGTTGATCTTAACAAAGATTCATAACTGATTTTTCAAAATCACATTTCTCTTCTTATCTTTATTATTATTCTTTAAAAAGCCTTTATTGAATGTCCAATATTTAGGTTTGAGTTTGTTAAATAAAATGCGAACTTGCTTTTATGAACTTCTTGAAGTAGATCACAAAGTTCCTGCAGAAGAGATAAAAAAAGCATACCGTAGGAAAGCTTTAGAATGGCATCCTGATAAAAATTATCATAGAGTTGAAGAAGCTACAGAAAAGTTTGCTCTTATTCAGGAAGCTTATGAAGTTTTATCCGATTCTCATGAAAGAGCATGGTAAAATTCACTTCGTTCACGTTACTGTGATTTAGATTAATAAATTAAAATTTGTTAATTTAAAATTTACAGGTATGACGGCCATCGAGATGCCATCTTAAGAGAAGGCAAGTTTGAATGTGTTTTAGAGTTTTGTTTAAATTAAAAATTTAAAGACTAATTTATAAAAAAAAAATATATATGTATATATTTTTCTTAGATGATGATATTTATGAGGAAAATGATTATTATGATGAAAGTAGTGCAAGAGGAAGATTTAGAACTACTGTTCAGGGAACTAGAGCTGAGGATATATTGAGATTTTTCACCGCAGCATGTTATCATGGATTTGATGACAGTGCAAAGGTATGATGATAGGATGCCAATTAAACTTCTTCCGCAAACTTACTTTTTTTTCATATCGTTTGATTTTAGGGTTTTTATACAGTTTATAGAACGATATTTCAAAAATTAGCAGATGAAGAAGCGAATGCTTTTGTGCATGATCGTGGCGAAGATGCTGATGATTTTCATCCATATCCATCATTTGGTGATAGTAAAGTACCAATTGATTCATATGACTTGGGAAGTGGGAATCCAATTAAAAACTTTTATACAGCATGGATGAATTTCTCCACCCAAAAAAGTTTTAGATGGTTTGATAAATATCGATTATCAGAGGTAAGTTATAGGACAATCCAATGGGGCAGAGGTTTTGAAAAGAGGCAATTAAAATGGTAACGTCCCTGAAGTAGGCACCAGATCGAACCGTTAAGAGGTATATGGAAAAAGAAAATAAAAAATCACGTGACCTCGCTCGCAAAGAATATAATGATACCGTGCTGGTAAGCCTTTGATCATTCATTTTTTATTATCGTTGAAGAATCGTCTAACATAATTATTTATTTATCAGACGTTGGTTGAATATGTGAAAAAAAGGGATCCACGATATAAGGCGTTTATAGAAGCTGCAGAAATAAGAAAAAAAGCACAGATTACAGAAGTTAAATTAAAAGGAATACGCGAACGTGCGGAGCGTATTGCTAAATTACAAGATTACCAAGAGCAGGATTGGACAAAGATAGAGGAAGAGTGGGAGGAGGAAGAGGAAGAAGGGGACGAAGAGGTGCCGAATGATGAATATTTTTGTGTGGCATGTAATAAGAGCTTCAAAAATGAAAATGCATGGAAGAATCATGAAAAGAGTAAGAAACATGTTAAAAATGTGGAATTATTAAAAGAAGAGATGCATGAAGAGGATGAAGAACTGATAAGCAACGTTGAAGCGGGTGAATTGGAAAATGAATTAAAATTTGAAAATGGTGCACAAAACGGTCATCAGGATATAAACCCAGATAAAAGGGATAGTGATGAGGAGGAAGGTAGTGATCTACTCACTCCCAAGAAAGGATTTAAAAAGAACAAGAAACAAAAGAAGAAACTGAAGACTCCTAATTGGGGTTATGATGATGAAGCAAAAGTAAATTCGACAAAGGAAAAGTCACCCAAAAATGGCGTAACTAAAGGTGTTGCAAGTGAAGATGAAGTTGATTTGTCCGAGTCATTAGAAAAAACAAAAATAAATTCTCGTGGAGGCTTTGAATCAGAAGAAGATTCAGGGACAACCCCATATTTCTTAAAAGATGAAGACAATATAGATCAAAACGAGAGTGGTAATTCTAAAAAGGAAAAGAAAAAGAAAAAGAAAAAAGAAGCAGTCAACCAGGTGATTTACTGGTCGCAGCTTGAATTTTGCCCTGTTCTCGTTATTATACACGCTATTCATTTATTTATAATCATTTATTTCTTATAGATTAAGTGTAACGTATGTTCAGAGGCATTTCAAACCAGAAATAAGTTATTTGACCATATCAAAGAGACTAAACACGCTTTGGCAGAATCAGTTAATTCGGGTAAAAAGAAAAAGAAAAATGCAAGGTAATTTAAAAATCAAAATACGTCACGGATCTTATTTTGAGAGATGGATACAATCTTCCAATTTCGATAATTTGTAATTATTGTAACACAATTGGATTAACATTAATTATTATAAAGTGGTTAATAATAATTGCACGAAAAAAAAAATATATATATATTATTATTTAATAATTTAAAGTTTATTTGTAAAGAATGAACTGGATTGATCGAAAAAGAAAATAAAGAAATAAAGGCTTTTTTTTCTTCGTAATGTATATTACTTAGATGGTTATCAAATCTTATTACCTGTTCAATATTTAAAGATTTGATTTATAGCTATCACATGACTCGAAAATCAATGACCGCAATTTTCATGCCCAACCCTTTAAGGACAGGTCGATCGCGTACATTTATCTATCAAACATGTTTAAACTTAGGGTGTCTAGAAAAATATAAGTATTAGAATATAAGGAATCAAATATTGGCAATAAAGAAACCAACAAAAGAAACGTTCTTAAAGAAGAAAAAAAGTGTTCGTGTGTAATAAAAAAGGTAAAAACATATTATTAAAGAAAATGGTTCGTTGAAAAATGTGAATCTCTACTAAAGATGATCAGAAACAAGATTTTAAAAGAAATGGTAATAAACACTGAAAATATGGATTAATTTGCAACCTTTGGTTTTCCAAGGATATATTCTCCAACTCATTTTCAAGTTTCCGAAAACTCTTTTTTCGTAGAAAATTCACGTTAAAAATTTGGTTATTTGTTTTATTAACACGCGTAATAAGTACAAAAAAAAAAAAACATATATATATATATTATATCTGATATTCAAAGCATTGACCATACACAAAAATAAAGGTAATACAGTATCAGACAAAAACTGAATTACACCGTTAATTACTTTTGCAATAAAAAGAGGATATGAACTTAAATCTTTAAGAATTTGTTACTAATGTGTTCCTGACGTTGACGTAAGCCGGAGTGCGAAGTTGATGATTACTGCCCCTATTTCATTTTTTAAAGAGAGATTTAATGTTTTGAACAAAATTCAAAACTTTTATGAACTATATAAAGAAACAAGATAATTACCGACGAGGAAAATGCAAAGAATTGTTGGCCCAAATCTATCATCATAGGGCCCCTCTTCTCTTTTCCGTATCTTTGCGGCCCTCCAATGATATATTAAGAGGGCATATATCATTATAGACATGGCTATTGAATTCAATTATGATTATGATGGGTTCAATAAAAGATTTCTTTTGAACATCTTTTTGATCAAATTAAATCAAAATTTCTCAATAACGTACCAACAAAGGTGAACGCAGCAGCCGAGATTTTCCCAACTCTATCTCCAAAGTTGAGAAGTCCAATCGCAAGACCACCTAACACAACTGTAAATTGTAGCCAAGAAAGAAAGGTTCTTTCGTTGGCAAAGAACACCTATTTTTACGTAACAACAGATTTAATAAAGCTTTCTTAAAAAAGATTTTTATCGTTCAATAAAAGTTTGAATATTTACTTTAGGTTCAACCCGAGCGGGAAGAGCTATACGTCTTTGAATAATTGGTTGAGTGGACATTATGATCTTAATTTCCTTTTTTTTTTTTTATATTTGAAATGCGAGTTTATCTAAAGTATTTATTTTTCTCAACCCTTATATATAAATTAACAATTCTTTTTTTTTTTTTTTTTTTTTTTTTTGAAATGCGAGTTTATCTGATATCTAAAGGATTTATCTTTCTCAACCATTATATATAAATTAACTTGCAATAAGAAATAATTAGCCAATTCAGCCCATTATTTCAGCCCATACCGATTAGGACTGCATTATTAATTTTTTTCCCCAATTGCTTAAACGCGACATCACGTGTCGTTCATTACTATTTTCCGTTCTTACAAATTGGACGCAGCAAAAAAAAATCGGAGGTTTAAGATTTTACACAAAATGTCCAAAAAGATTATAGTAATGTGATTGTGCGATAGTTAGGACAAAGAATTCTTTTAGGTCAAAAAAAAACTAAATGTAAATCAATATAATTTATTGATTATTGATGAATAAAAAGAATCATCATTTTTATAAAAAAATTATTTACTACCCTTCCTTTCTAAAAGCTAAATTACAAAGCTGTTTTATGAGTTGGCGGAACCTCTAGGAGGAAAACTTAAAGATGTATCTTCGGGAATTGGGTTATGAAATCAATATCTGCGTTTCCATTTTTGACACTCCAAAATAAATCTATATAGGATCACATGTACCGAGCCACCAAAAAAAATTATTAAAAGCCACTAATAGAAGTGACACAAGATGAAACCTCGAAAATTTTTTCCGGTAATTTCAAAAACCCATCGGTGATTTTCCAAAATCCTTAGTCCGACAATAAATTTGACAAGTTAAAGAATTCATTTTAAGAAAAATATATGTTAAACTTTTGTTAATTAAAACAATCTTGATTTTTTTTCAAAGAAAAAAGATAATTCCTTATTTTTTCACATCATCACCATCATTATTAGAAACAACTTTGGAAGTGATAGCTTTAATATCTTTAAACTTCTTTTTCTTTTCACTTTTAGTTTGTTTAGGTAATCCAAATTTATCAAGAAGAGTTTTATCATAAATTTTAGTAATGTTTTCTTTATAGGGATGTTTATCATAAGGAAAAATATGTAATCTATTTAATCGAACATCTCTTAATTTATTTTTCGGTAACATCCCCGAAACAGCTTTCCTAACAATCTACACGGAATACCATGTTGCGTTAAATTGATTTCAACGTTTTTTATTTTTTTTTTTCTGAAAAAAAAAAAAAAAAAAAAAAAAATTCCATACCTCTTCCGGATTTTTTTCTAATAAATCTTTAAATACAATTTCTTTTAAACCTCCAGGATATCCAGTATGATGCCTATATAACTTTTGTTCAGCTTTCCTACCGGTCACCATCACTTCTTTTGCATTAATAACTACAACATAATCTCCACAGTCAGCTATTTCAAACAAGAATAATTTTGGTCAAAAAAAGTATTGCAAAGAAAAAAATTGAGAAATTTTTTTTTTGATTTTTTTGATGATTACATGCGGGATCATAAATCGGCTTGTGCTTTCCCATTAAAGTCGTTGCAATACCGGTAGCCATACGACCTAATATTCTCTGTTTTGCATCAACTAGATGCCATACTCTAGCATAAGCTAACGCTGTCTAAAAAAAAAAAAGATCATAAACTTATTCAATAGATGTAAAATATAAATATAAATTTATTAAATATAATAACAAGAATACGATACATTGCCGATGGCTTGAGACATGAATTTAGATTTTTAATAAATAAATTGAATAATTTGGAAGAGAACCGATTTTTTTTTTTGTATAACCATCTCGGATTTAGCATTTGACGATCATTATAGTAAATGAGTGAAAACCGGTTTTATCGCATATGCTTATTTTTTCTTTTACAACTTTTTAAATCCCGAAGAAATTTACAATGTATATGATAAACTCTGCACTGCCCCGCTCAGATTTTTTACAAGAAATACTTTATTTATTTATTTATAAAATGATTCAAATTGTTATTTATACAAATGAAAATAAAGTTGACTATAAATAGGTCTGAATAAATTATTAATGAACGTTTTTTCCCAAATAGGTGCCGGATTGTCTACAGTATTCATCATTTTGGCACTTTGCACATAATTCTACCTTATGGGGTTTTACTCCGCCTGAAGTTTTTAAAGGCTCATAAAGCAAGATGAAACTTTCATCGTTTTCTCCTGCCTTGCATTTTTTACAATTTTGCATATAAAAATCATTCTTACGTAATCGCGGTCCAGGGATTTTCTCAATAAATTTTTGGAATGATATCCAAATATAAGCGCTTCTCCATTTTTTCCAGCAATTTGGGCACTTAAATTCACCATATACTCGGTAATAATCATTCCATAACAAGTGACAGATGATCTCTAGATCGGGTTCTCCATCCAAATATCTTGATCGTGTGTATTTACGGAAGCTTGTAATCAGATGTTCTTTTCTACAGGCAATATAGTCACAATTTTTCTTGAAAGATTCATATATATCTTCAGGGGTTTTATTTAGACACTTTTGAAGAACATCCAAAGAAAGCTCTTCCTCCCATCCAGGTTCTTCAAGGTCACGTTCTTCAAGCTTTTCACACTGCCAAAAGCCATAAATTACGTCTTCGTCATTATCTCTTAGAATTGAGACTAAATGTTGGAGAATTTTTAAAATATCTCGTCCTTTCTTTACTCTTCTTTCTCTTTCTCTTGGTGTCATCAACTCATTTCTCTTATACGAGGAAGTCACGGATCGATAGAGAGGAGAAATTGTACTTTCCGACATCAAGGAAGTTGTCTTCTGGGTTAAGGTATTATAACATGGTTGGATAGAAGAAGAAATTTCTTCCTTCTTTCTAGATTGGGCTATAACATTATACGGTTGGATAAAAGGAGCAGTTTCTACCTTCTTTTCCAAAGTTGTCCTTTTTTCAGATTGAGGGAGTGAAGGAAAATTTTCTTGGACGAAACTTATTTTATTTTGACTTCCTGATCCATTGTAAGTTGTTTTCTTTTGAATTTTTGCAACAGATATTGCATCTCTGAAGGTATACTGACAACGGGTAAAATAGGCTTCTTCTTCCTCTTCCTCCTCGTCTTTTCTAAAATTCATCTTGTTAAACTGAGTTGTTATTTCATTTAGAGAATTCTGATGATGATGTAACCAAGAAGTGGGATCTTCTTTTTCTTCCTCCCAGGAAGTTTCCTTTCTGGGCTCCACTGAGGAAAGTTTTTGTTCCATGTTCATTGAATGGTTTATAGAAGGTGTAGTCATCCCTTGAGAATTTGTTGTGAATGTTGCTTTTCTTGTGTTGTATGGACCGTAATAAGGAGATGTTGCTTTCCTTCTCTCTAAAAATGTTGTCACATTTTCATCATCTTGACCTTCTTTCAATATTGAGGAGATCGTTTGACCCATATTGTTGGTAAAGGGATAAGTAAACTTTTTTCCCAGAGAAGCAAATATATAGATAATTTGTAATGCTCATTTGACTATTGTAAGCTTAAATTAATCGGGTATGATCAACAGAAAAACAAAACAATTACCGCAAAAAGTTGTAATCCAGCTAATTTTATTAATCACCTGACTAATCACCTGACAGTATTTCTAAATGTGCCAAAAACTTGATTTTTTGTAGTATTACTTCAAGGTTATATTAAAAGAAGTATTTTGTGTTATTTTTTTATCAGCTATGGTTCATAGGAGGACTTTCACATGATTAGCTGATTATGTTACACGAATTTTGTAGTTGATATTATAAATATTTATATACATCACGTGATATACTACGCGATTATATAATTTAACTATTGCATTTAAACTATTTAGCATTTACATTGATTTTATATAATAGTCTTAGTTTTTATAAAAAAAAAAAAAAAAAAAAAAATGTAAAAAATTTGTTATTTTTATTATAATTAAAATGCTTCTCTAAATAAAATTGTCTTTTTAAACAATTTATTACTGTTAAAATTTACACAATGCCTCTTTTAATGCATATGCTACATATTCTATGGGTTTACTTTCATCATCGTCATTACATAGGGTATTATTTTCTGGATCTTCAACTTCAGCTTGCTGTTCTTTGAAACAATACAAGTATTCTAATAAAGACTGAACATATTTATCAATACCGACTTGTAAGAATGAGAGGCAATGCATGCATTTGAATCCAATATCAGTATAGCAATATTTGTGATAAGTATAATCGCAAGCTAAAACTTTAATAGGATTTATATTAATTAATAAAGAATTAGAAAAGTTAGATACATCGCAATATTGTAATAGATCTGGTCTATAAAGTATTAAACCCTAAAGTAAGATGACATAATCATACTTCTAGCATTTTTATCACTATTACTGTATTCTTCTGAAAATAAGCACACTTTTTTGCTATAGGGATGTTTATTTTCGGGTAGTTTAAAATATCCAAAAGTTTTAAGACCAAAAAAAACCAAAAAGCAAGAAAAAATTCTGAAATTCGATCTCACAATCGCTGGATCATGTGATTTGCGTTGATTGAATTCAAAATATTTATTACGTAAGACGCAAACAGATTTTAAACCTATTTTAACTCCTCTTCAAAAAATGAAACGTACACAAAACTCGTACTCTGTTGAACAGAAAAAAGAAGTGATTAATTACGTAAAAGAACATAGCCGAAATGAAGCCGCTAGGTATTTTAACCTTGATAAGTCCATGGTAGGACGTTAGGTAAAGGCTAGCATTTGCTGGACAGCTGAAGTAAATGAAAAAAGTAAGTGGGTTAGTTCTGGACGAAAAGCTTTTTTTCCAGAAGCAGAAAAAAAGCTGTATACATGGATAATAGAACAAAGAAAACAAGATTTTGCAGTTACCTATGGAACTATACGAAACAAAATGTTTGAAATTTAGAAGAACCTGAGTTGTTGGTTCTTTATGGTAATTTAATAGAAGAATTTAAGACGTCTCAGCGCTGGATTCTTAGTTTTATGAAAAGGTATAAGCTTGCACTACGTAGATGAACTAGAATATCCCAAAAACTTTCTGATAAAAATCGAGAACTGTTAGAAAGTTTTTATGAGTTTGTTACTAAACTAAGAATCGAAAAATGTTTTGAATTAAAAAACATTTTCAACATGGACGAGACACCAGTATGGTTCGACATAGCCAGCGTTTATACAGTTAACCAGAAAGGAGAAAAAACTATTCACGTTCACGTAACCGGAAATGAAAAAAATCGATTTACTGTCATTCTTACAATTGCTGCAGGTATCGTCTGTTTTTTTCTTTTCTTTCTGTTTCTTTCCAATTTTAACTTTCTTTTTCTTGTTATTTTACTATAAATGGATCCAAATTTCCTCCGATCTGCATTTTCAAAGGCAAATGAATGTCATGCGGAGAAAAAATTCCTCCTGAAGTTGTTGTTTGGTTCCAGAGTAATGGTTGGATGAACGCTAACCTGATGATAAAATATGTTGATTATTTGAATGAATTAAGGGTTAAAAATGAAATTTGGGAAGATTCATCAATGCTTGTATATAACTCTTTCAGAGACCACTTAGAAAAATCGGTTAAACAAAAGTTTTGTAAAAGTGGCATCTATCTCACGGTAATTCTGGGTGAATTAACTAACATATGTCAACCACTCGACGTCTCAATAAATAAGCCATTCAAAGACAAACTCCGTAAAGAATGGCATATATGGATGGCAAGCGGTGGTGCAAGAGAAACTGCTGCAGGAAATCTTCACCGTGCCAGTTTTAGTGATGTATATTTATGGGTTAAACGTGCTTGGGAAGGCATTTCTACAGAAATTATTTTCAACTCCTTTAAAAAATGTAAAATTTCTAACAATTTGGGCTTAGATTTGGAGGTTTCTAATAGCGATATTAGTGATGATAGTGATGATGATTAAGATTTTAATGATGATGATGAAATCATTAGTGATGATGAAATCAATAATGATGACGAAATCATTGGCGAAGATGATATTGTGTAAATTTTTTTTATATTATACAATTATTATAGGTGGTGTTTATATTTTTTTGTTAGTTTACATTTTATTTACATAATACATTAATACTTTAGTTTTCATTAATATAAACATTTTATTTGCTATAAAAATTAATAAAATTATAATTACGCGATCATAAAAAGCTTGATTGTAAGGGAATGCTTATTTACAAGTCCTATATATAACTGGAGATGCTTATTTTCAAAGGGTACTTACTTTTGGAAGAATATGGTATTTTTATTTTTTTATATTGTTTTTAATATTTTTAAACTATATTTGTATATTTTATTTTAATAAAATAAAATAAATTTTAATTTTAATTATTTTATTACAGTATATACAATGTATACAAAGAATTTCTATTCTAAGCTTATTTTTCTTTTTGCACAAAAGCTCCTTAGGTATATGCCGAACCAGTCTTTGTTTCTTTATATAACGTTCTACTGTATTTCTAAAGAGCTGGAATACTTTTTTATCAGTAAATATAGTTTTGTTCTATTGGTCATTAATATATTTTTTGTATCCATTCAATAAGTTTTAGTTTGTGTAATTCGGTTAGCATTTGTGTCACCTTTTAAATAACAAGATGCCTTCCGACAGTTCTATATATATGATAACTCCACACCTAAATTTTCTAATTCTTACCAAAGTTCTTGTGGAAAGAGAAATATCGTGTATTACATATTGACCAAGTGCAAGTACTTGTGATAATATTTTAGGTCAGACCATTCCTTCTAGCATGCTTTAACAAACCATGTTTTTTTAATTTTTTCAATTTTTTTTATATGTAATTCTTTGACATTATATATGCCATTATTCTACAAATTTAATAGAGTGTCATTATAAGCTTTTTTCATTGCGTAAGATTTTATATGGAAATAAAGGGTGTTAGTAAACACAAATGTTATCATCTGATTTTTGTTTCACCCACACAGTATCATTTGTTTAATATAATAAATAAATTATTATTATAATTACATTATATATTCAAAGTTAAAGGTGTGGGCGAAACCAAAATCTTAAGGTCAAAACGTTTCGGCTTTTAAGAACTAAAATCCGAAACTTTCCGATAATCTGAAACTATGATGAAATTAGCGAAACTGGCGAAATTGGCGAAACTAGACGAAACTAGCGAAACCTTCCAAAACTAGTTAACCAATCAAAATAAATGCTGATTTAAACCTTTAATACTATTTAAAACTAATCTGTGCTAATTAATCAATAAAATTAATTAAAGTTGCTATGCTAATTAATACACTATTTATACATAATATACAATTAGCATATAATTTATTATTTATTAATTCGATATATCTAAAAACAAAAATTTCACGCTTAAAAA
>CAJVPP010000933.1:0-24429 GCA_910592005.1 Funneliformis mosseae | reverse complement strand
TCCTTTGTTGGTTAATCTGGTTTCGGTTCAAAAAGCGGGGGTTAACATAAGTCTTTTTTTTATTTAAACTGGACCGGCTTATATTCGGTCTATAGACCGGTCCAACGCCGAAAATAATGCTACGCGCATTGTTCGTAAATTCTAGATCGAGAGAAGCAAACTTTAAGAACACATAATCATCATACTGTAACTATGGAATTTCCCTAAAACTAACTTAATCTTTAAGGGGCCGGGTATTCAATCTAGCAATGCGGAGCAGATCATCCACTAACGAGTCAGTATATTTTATTCGGATCCATTTAACACCCAATAGTTGGCGCGGCAGTAATAAAAATCAAAAAAAAAATTTTAAGAATTTATCTAACCAAAAACCAAACCGGTTTGAATTTAGTTTCTTAATAACTTATTCAATAATTATTAGATTAGTTATATCAGCTTTGTACAAAGGATCTGGTGTGATAATAATAGATTTTTTAAGTTAATAAAATTAATTGATATTAATTTTTTCATACATGCATTGATCTCTTGACGATTTAAGAAACTGTATATTCCCTTAATAATTTTTCCTCTAAAACTACAAAGTGACAATATGTATTATGTGAAATATTCTCTATATCTTACAAATAAACTATCAATTGCAATTTATGTTTTTTCTCATTAGGATTTTCTTCTCTATATTATAAATAATATTCTTTATTTTGTACAGTAAATTCTATATTTTTTTAAAACAACACAATCTTTGAAATTGTAAAAATCTTTAATTGAATTTTTAAAATTTATTTGAATTTATTTTGCAAGACTTTTAGCACGTTTAATTTGAGTTGATTTACTTATTTCTTCATAAAATTTTTATGCACATGATTTACTTTTACGATTTCTATCAATGCATTTTAATTGAAGTCACAAAAGATAAATTCTAGAAATAATAGTTTTCTTATCAGGTATTATTATCTAATAAATATATATATATATTAAAAATGTCTGAATTTTTTAAAATATAAAATTATAATTAAATTAAAATTACTTTATGTAACTCAACAGAAGCATCAAATAAAGATTGAACTGAAACAACTTGATGTTGAAAATTATCTTTAAAACAAATTAGATAATGTGAAATTCCTTCTATATAATTTATAAAACATTGAATATTATGACAGTTATTAGTTCAACTTTAAGTAGTTTAAATAATATAATTATCAGGAATTAAAAAATAATTAGGTGCTTCATTATAATACTTTTATATAGTTGATAAGTAAACATCTTCTTGAATGACAATATAATTAATTTTTTGATCAATATAATATTTTATTTCAGATGAAGTAGGATAGTTTTCCTGCTCATAAGATTTTTATTTGTAACATTTTTTTAAGATTATTGAAAAATAAACATTTTATATATTTTAAATTTATATATTATTTAACTAATCTACAAGAAATAGTATAACCATTGTTAATTTAATTGACTGTTATTTTAATTAGTTTACAAATTTAAGGTTCATCAAAAATTTAAAGTTAGGGTATAAATTAGTACATATGTGATTCAAATTAGCCCAAATTTTAATAGGTTATTTTTTAAGATTATATTGAATATATATTAAAATTTGATGCAATTCTAATTAATAAATTTTGAGAAATACAATATCAAAAATCATATTATGAGACTTTTGGCTAGGGTATATACATATATTTTATAATAATAAAAATACTATTTAATATAATATAAAAAATATAAAAAATATGATAATTTATATATAAAAGTTTATTTAAGTAATTACATATTATATTTTTTATAATATTTACTCTATATACAATGTTACTAAATAAATATTTCATAAAAATTAATAATTTAAAAGAAAATAATTATAAATAAATTTTAATTATAATATATTATCTATTATAAAAAAAATTTAATAAAAATAATAAATTAAAATATATATGTTAAATTAAAGAAATTATTAAATTATATATATTATAATAATTACTAAAATTTTGACTAGTTTCTAAACTATATTTTCAGAATCTAAAATTTTATTTAATCTTTCAATAAAATCAAGTAAATAACTTATATGAAATACTTTATGGATGATCTTTATATTATGTAAGAGTATTGGAAGTATCTAAAACTAGTTCTATTATTATTTATTTAAAAATAATTTAAATAATTTATAAAATTTTATAATAATATTAAAATATATTAATTATTAAATAGTATAAAATATTTACTTTATAATATTCTATCTTTGAGTTTTAGTAAATAAATATTAATTATAATCATATTTATAAATTGTAATTATTATTTTATTTACCTTTAATATACTTCAAAATGTATTCTATATTTTATATTTAATAAAATTTAATCTTTTGATTTTTTGATTTTTAAAATATTAATGTTAAATTTAGTATTAATATCTTTATTTTTTAAAATTAATATTTAATTTATTAATTAATAAAATATATTATACTTAATAATTAATTTATTTACTTTTATATTTTAAAATAAATTCTATATTTAAATTTAAATTAATAATTTAATAATTTAATTATAATATATTTATCTTCATTAGAAATAAATTCTATATTTTAAATTAATAATTCAAAAAATAAAATAAAAATAAAATATTATTAAATATCTTATTTATTATATTATATTAACTTTATCAGAAATAGATTTTATAACTTAAGTTAATAATTTAAAAATAAAAATAAAAAATAAAGATTATTAAATATTTCATTATTATATTTACCTTTATTAGAAATAGATTTTAAATATAATTATTATTTAATATATTTATATATTTACCTTTATCAGAAATAAATTCTATAATTTAAGTTAATAATTTAAAAATAAAATAAAAATTAAATATAATTAATATTTCGGACTCAAACCAGCCCATTATAAAAGTAAATAATATTGAATTTATAAAACCTGAAATGGCGAATATTTAATTAATTTAAGTGGAATATATTCGGAAGATATTATTATGCAGGAATTTGGACATCATATTTTATTTTTCTTTATTGCTTTGTAATTGCAATAAAGACAAAACGAAAGATTTGGTCATAATTAGCCTGTTCAACTTTTATTTGAAATCCGTCATTGTTTGAGGTCCCAAAAATTGTTGCAAAATATTTGGAATGGCTTTGTTCATAGTTTTAATCAAGTGCAAAATAATGTGATTTAAAAATAATTTTAAATACAGATTTCGGTGCTTACATATGTAACAATCCTTTGGCTCATGGATAAAAGATGATGAACCCACACTTTATTATGTTTCAATTGCGTGTCATATACTTGATATTAAATTTATACTTTCAAGTATTTGAATCATTTGAGTTCATTTTGCTATTATTAATGGTGTAGCGCGTTCAATTTTTTTATTCCTGAACCTGATGAGCGTACAAATTTATTTACAAATTTTTTCGGTTCCCATTTCGCTATGTATATATTCTTAACGGTATAATTATCAAATACTTTGATTATTTATCATTCATTAGTTAAATTTGTTTATTTTGCTTTCTTTGCAGTAAATTATCCACTAAGTGCATGGTCTTTTGAAGAAAAATATTGTTTTGACTAACTATATTGATGGTTTATTTTCATTAAATAGTTGTAATATTCCTTATGAATTTTTCATTGGACTATAAATAAGGCGATTGATGCTGAAAAGTAATTAATTATTTTTCCTCCTTTTCTTTTTGTTTTCTTTCAAAAATGAATTTACATGTAATTTCATATTTTTTTAGTTTCTATCATGAAAACGCGTCAAATTGTAAAGAAATAAATTGTTGACAAAACATGGAATCCGAATAATTTCACTGAAATGAAGAAATCCCTTTTAAATTGTCTTGGAATTTTCTTTATAAATAATTTATTATATAAAATTAATAAAATCTTTTTAATTAAATTAATTAAATGAATTGATCGAGAATTTAAATAAGCAATGAATAATTTTATTTGAAATGTTGCATTTATTAAAAATTTCAATTTATAGAAAATAAAATTGACCAAGTATAATAATGACCTTTAAAAACTAAGGTTAAAGAAAAACTTATCAAGGATAGCGGAAATAAAATTGTATATCAACAATTAAGGAGCGCAACAAACTGTGCAAGTCACAGAATTTTCTGTCACAGTAATGCTCTAATTAGCACGAAAGTGATCGAAATAAAAAACTTTCTAAATGCAACTTTAATTATAATCATAAAAATCCCCATATTAGAGCTTGTTCAATAGTATATATTATCGTTGAATAATGTAAACTTAACAATTAATTTTAAATTCTATAATAATGAAGATACAATGTGTCAATAGTGTTAATGTAACGGAGGTGTTGAGTTTTTAAAGCTTTAGGTTCGATAGTCATTAAGGAATCGGGTAAATTTGGTAAGCTATTTATTTGAGTATTAACACAATAGAGTACCGTTAAGGATTCGGGTAAAGTTGGTAAGCTATTTATTGGAGTATTACTACAATCAAGTATTGTTAAGGAGCCGGGTAAAGTTGGTAAGCTAGTTATCTGAGTACCATAGCAATAGAGTTCCGTTAAGGAGTCGGGTAAGGTTGGTAAGCTATTTATTTGAGTTTCAAGGCAATAGAGTTCCGTTAAGGAGTCGGGTAAAGTTGGTAAGCTATTTATTGGAGTATTACTACAACTGAATATTGTTAAGAAGTCGGGTAAAGTTGGTAACCTATTTATTTGAGTATTACTACATTTGAGTATTGTTAAGGAGTCGGGTAAAGTTGGTAAGCTATTTATTGGAGTATTACTACAACTGAGTATTGTTAAGGAGTGGGGTAGAGTTGGTAAGCTATTTATTGGAGTATAACTACAATCAAGTATTGTTAAGGAGTCGGGTAAAGTTGGTAAGCTATTTATTGGAGTATAACTACAAGAGAGTTCCGTTAATGAGTTAGGTAAAGTTGATAAACTGGTTATTCGAATATTATTGCAGAATAGAGAAGTTAATTTTCGATATCTTTGTAATCCTCCTAAGGTGATGTTTAATATGCCATCCTTATTAATATCTGTAATGGTTAAACTAGTAATAGTATCATCATAAATAATAACTAAATTATCTACTTGCATCTGATCTAATGAATCAACATCATAATGAAGTTTTTGTTGTTTGGATATTTGAAGATTTAGTTCATGATTATTCAATTGACCATTTTCTTTCATGCACGTGCTTGAAACCATTCCATTTAATTTATCAACCACTTGATTCATTTCTGGTCGATTGTCTGGTTCATTATCCCAACAATCTAAAAAATACATTAGTTTTAAAAATTAATATTTTATTTTATCTTTTTAATTAAAATTGAATAGTATATTTACCATTATAAATGTTTACATAATCTTTAGGTGTATCAGGAAAAGATTTTTCCCTAAGGCCTTGTGAAATATTCACAGCTAAGCAAACATTATTTTCTTCAGCATAAAAAGGAGGATAACCACTTGATATTTCCCATAACAGCACTCCAATACTATAAACATCGCTCTTTTTATTTAGTTGATATGTTATCTTATTAAACTTTTTTGGATCAATGTAAGGAACGATACCAAAAAATTTTGCTTGTTGTTTAGATGATACTTCCTCAATTCTTTTCGATAATCCAAAGTCAGTCAATTTAATACTATTTTGATGAACCAATAGGTTGTTGGAATGCTATTTTATATTTATATAAATTATACGTTATTATATAGTTTTTTTTTTTTAATAGATATATTGTATCTTACCAAATCACGATGTATAATTCCTTCATCATGTAAACACGATACGGCATAAGCCAATTGGAATGCCAATTGGTATTTATCATCCCAATTAAGTTTATTAAAATTTTCCTTCAAATAGTTTCGAAGAGTACCGCCATCAGCATATTCCATAACTAACAAATACTTTCTCAATTGATCATCTATTTAAAAAAGATAAAGTAATTAATTTAACTTTACAGGAGAAAGGTATTTATTAAAAATTTTATTGTACCTTTATTTGATGATGTAATCCCATAGAAACGAATAATATTATCATGAAAATCAACCTCACGCTGAAGTTTAAGCTAAATAATAGCACATTTTAAAAATGCATGTATTCGGGAAAAGTTAAATCATGCAATATATTTAATTTTCACCTCACCTCATGAACAATTTCTTTAAATGCAGAGCTTTCGAGATTATGAAAAGATTTCAGTGCAAAAAACTTACGAGAATCTTTCCATTTCGCACGAAAAACTTTTCCAAAAGCTCCACAGCCAATTTCTTGAAAGTTGCTAAAATGATTATACTCGAAATGTTTAATATGGTTTTTAGAAATAGCCTCTTCAATCCAATTCATCCATTCATTTAAATTATTGACGCTTCGCATTTTTTTTCTTTTTTTTTGATATTGTATAAAGCGAAATGATAAAATTTTCTAGGAGAAACAAAGTTTATCAAAATTTTAAGCCACAAAGAAGTGCTTATTTTTTATGTAGGAAAATTCAATTTTTGGTTAGTTTAGTTGCCAAATAAGGTTTAGACAGCACAGTGTGCATATTGTGTCATATGTAATCATTTCTATATTTAGTATCCGTAAGCAAAATAGGTTCTTTGATAATACTGGTTAGATCGAGAATAAAGAAGTAATAAATAAGTCGTCGATCAACATTGGCCGCAGCGATCGAGGTTTGCTAAACTTGGATTACCTTGTAAATTTATTTTTTAGTTTCAGATTGGGTTGGTTAGCTTTTTCGCCTTCAGCTGCAGAATATGAATTGTTTTTCAGTGTTCTAATTTTTATTATTTTTTTAGATTTGTCTGTCACTTATTTTAAGATTAAAAGGTCGAGCGAGTAAAGGAAAAAAATTTTTTTTTGAGTTCATTTAATCGATAAACTGAACGAAAAATTAACAGTTTCTGGTCGCGCAGTAAAAATTACTTTTACTTATTCTTTTTCTTATAATTTATAGTATACATTGCAAATCCTATCATATCAAAACCTAATGTTATCAAGACTTTAACGAACTTGTAAAAGTTCCTGATGAGCTCTCCGTGATCGTCATTTATCGTGATAGACTTAGAGATGTAGGCGTACCGGCTCTCTGAGGCAAAAAATGCACCGGATACGAAAACACCAAAAGATGGCGTTTGGGTAATGTTTGATGATGGTACACAAGAATTTTGTGATAACTTAGTTGGCATAGATGGAATTAATTCTCCAGGTAAGCCTAAAATCCTCCTCAAATTCCTTTTGATTAAATCAGAATAAATAAATAATTTTATCTTTTTTTTTTAAGTTTCTTTTAGTTCGAAAACTTTGACTACCTGATTTTATTTTCACTAACCAATGACGTAGTAAATTATTCAAAATTCGAATGCAATAAGTTTAAAATTTCACTTTAGATCTTCGAATATCATTTCGCTATCCGTTTTTTTAATGAATCATGTGTTTCTAAGCAATACTTTTAAAGAATAAATGCTTGCTCTTAGCCAGATATAGATGAATCTATAACTGTTTCTCCTGGACACCGCGCAGAGGTGGCAAGCTTCGTTCAGGTTAAAAAAAAATATTTGAGGTGAAAAAGAAAGAAAGTGCATACGAATACAATAGTTAAATTAAAAAAAACAAAAAAAATTAAATAAATAAAATTTAAACTACAAAATGTGGATGAAGTGGCCAATGGGGATTATTTTAAATGCAAAAAGGAACAAAAACAACCAACTTCATATAATAGATATGATACATCAATATTTACTTTATTTTATTTTTTTTTTAAAGTGCGGTAGTTCCGCAATATCTTTATTACAAAAAAGTAAAATATAAAATAAAATACAAATCAAAAGAAATTACAGAAATCTCGTAAAGAACTAATCTAAGACTAATCTATAGAAGACCGACCCTGCACTTCCCCAAAATCAGAACTTAACCTAAGCTAAGAAAATCACCTTTTGAATAAGAAAAGAAAATACCGTAAAGAGGGTGAGGCCACTACTGCACCAAAAATTTGATCAATAGGATCCCATAATAACCATGGAGAGTAAGAATGGAGAGCTAAAAGAATGGGTTGAAGGATTAGATAAAATATCATAACCAGATGTGGTAAAATTAGTAGCTTTAGAATCGAGGGTTATGTTAAGGGACTTTTTAAAGTTATGAACTATTTTATAGTGGTCATTCCAAATTTCTTGTGTAGATTCAAAAATCAAATGCATAAAAGAAGAGCAAGCAGCTAAAGCTAATGACTGGAAGGTAATTTTACTGTGAAAAAATTTAAAAGGTATGCTGGGACAATTCCTCTAATAAAGACAAAAAGGAGCAGTATCATAAGTTGAGAGTGACCAACAATTTAACTGATCAATTTCATAATCTTGTGTGTAAGTAATATCTTTTAGTTAGGATTTCGATTGTAGGATAATCTTTTTCGTTTTGTAATTGACAATGGGACACATCCATATATAATAAAAGTTTTCATCTGTGGCATCACATTATAGACATAAAAGCGAGGAATTATATAAAGACAGATGTTATACTTTAAGAATTTCAAAAGTTGGTAACATTTCAAGAATTCTTTGATATTTTATTCTTCTTAAGAAGGAAGCAGTATATAATATAGTCTGTAATGCTATATTATCATTAAGTGCAAATGTAGTAATAAACCAGTTGATTAGGTAAATGCGTGTGAATTATAATAGGATATGAAATCTATATAGATTTAAAATTAAACATTCATGAAATAAATCTTTTACAAATTATCTGATAGGTATAATAATTGGCATGTTATTGTAAGTAAAATAAAAGTGAGAAGCATGTATGTTTGAAGCTGAAAGATGGTAGTATTTAAACAAGCTTTTGTTAGAGTGTCAACTTTGTTATTAAAAATGTTATCAGTATGAGCTTTGACTTTAATCATATTGATTGTAATATTGTAGATATTAATGATTTCAAAAAGACATGACCAATGCACAAAATTATTAATCTTAAGAGCAGGCTGAATAGTTGAAGCATTTAATAAAAGAAATTTAAAATGATTGAATTAGGATATAACTACAGCTAAAGCAGTAAAATAATAACATTGCAATTTGAAGGGGCTGTTAGTAAGGCAGTAAAAATAGCTGCAAATTCAGGTACAAAAGATGATAAAAATGAAGAAACAAAAGCAGAAAAAATGGAAACCATTGGTGAATTTTAGTGCATTTGAAACTATTTATATAGAATTTTAAAACAGAAGAAGATGCAAAAGAGCAAGAAAGATTTAGTAATTGAGAATTATATAGAGGTAATAGAAATTTATCAAAAAATTGACAAATGTTAGTGAAGAGAATGGTCTAGGTATTGCATCAACTTTGATTACTGTTTAATAAAAACAGATAAGAATGAGCTTATAAAGGATATCAAGTGATAAAACACTATGTGTTCAATTACAGCGGTTATTTTTGAAAGTGATCAGAATTATTGCATAAAGGTCAAAAGAAAGAATAATAAAGTAATTTTCATAATGTTTTTTTAGTTTAATAGTTGTATTTTGGTGAAGTTAGCAAAGTTCACAAGGATCCAGAACTGTAAAATTTTCAGGTTTAATTAAAGGTACATAGTGTATTAGATGAACAGTATTATTAGCAATGTTTGTAATTCTTTTTAGGATAAAAGAGTTATAGGAAAATACTATCCCACAGCAACATCAGTTATTTGAGAGGAGGAGATAGGCCTTTTGATGGAATAGTTATAACAATACTTATGTTTAAAAGTATTAGTAGATATTAATTTTCTATCAGGATTTGAATTTAAACGCAGTTCTAAAGCTATAAATTAGCTAGAGTTTCTGAAACTGCATGTAATTAAGTGAGTTATAATATAAATATCTTAGAAAGTAAACAAGTAATTCCCTTAATAGCTGGTTATTTGCTTAATAAAAAGCATTAAAAATTTTTTTAAACTGGTAGCATATTTTCTGTAAATATTAGGAATTAATTCTAAAATTAGTGAAATGCTTTCTGTGATATTATTAGTTAGAGCTAAAACATGTTAAGTTTAATATTTATATAATTGAGAACATAGAGAAGAGATGAAATTCAATTGTCTGATCTTATTATCCTTGAAAAGGACCAATAGAATAGAGGATTTTTAAAGAACCACTCTTTTTATTGCAGTTGAAGAGTATATATATAAAAGAATATACTAAGTATATTAGACTTATTAATCATTTGTAAGAGAGCATTGCTAAAATTTTGTAAAGTCTTTAGTACAATAGAGTTAAATTGTAAAATTAATGCAAGTAGAATAAATCAGTTGTGTGTATTTAAAAGCTTTAGTTTTCTTTAACAAACGTCAAATAAGTGGTAATGAAACTTTTACACTATGATTCAGAAGGTAATGTGAGTTAAGATCTATATTCTATTCATAGAAGGAGGATTGTGTTAAAATATATATTAACTACGAATCTGTGAAATGTTTATACTCTATAATAGTGATGGCTTTTTAATTTCACTATGCATTTGATTGTAAATAAACTTTGTTTAATGTGAGTAAGATCCAGACTCCCAAATATCTAATACTTACTTTTGGGAAATGAGCAGTAATAGATCATGTATTTTTATTATAATGAATATTAAAAGGATTTTTTTGTGGTATGTTGATAAGGAGTTCTGATTTTGACCAATTGACTAGTATATCGTTAAAATTGAAAAAACTATTTGCAATAAATATAATGTTTGATAGATCATTCTTATACTTAGTGAGCCAGAGTATGTTATTAATATAAGCAAGAGCTAGTATCTTTAATTAAGAAATAGTAATTGTGGGAATATGAGCATTAGGTTACTATTTAACTTCTATACTTTAGCCATGTAAGAAATTATTAATAGTGTTTAAAAGCAGATTATAATAAATATACTATAAAAGTGGTAAGATTACTTCATCTTAATCTATTTCTGAGTAAACAAGATAGGTATTTGAATTGCTATAGGAAGTAAAATCTTGATTATATCTAGAAAAAAAGATTCTTAATATAATATGTACAAATTTAAAAGAAGGCGTAATCTTGCAAAAGCAGTAGCAAGAGTGAAGATATTAACATGATCATATGCTTTGTATATGTTCTGCAAGAGAACTCAGAATTCTGAATAATATAAAGGATATCTTGTTTGATGTTGTCAAAAATATATATAGAATCAAAAGTGGATTTGAATAGGAGACTAGCAAAATTATAGCCTTTTAGGATATAGTATTGGACAAATTTATTAGCAAGTCTTGAATTTAGAATCAAATAAAAGCCTTCCTTATATGTTCTAGTAATGTAATCAATTGAGTATTATTTAAATCATATTCCCATAGTTTTGATTTTAGTATTAGATAAATATATGCCAAATTCCAATAATTGAAAATTAAGGATATTTTTAAATAACAACAAATGAAATGCTATAGGCATTTCTTTGCAATTGGTCTTAGATGCTTCAGTATTTCATTTGATATCTTGAATAGCTCTAGGGCTTTATCATTAAAAAGTCAGTTATTATTCATCTGCAGATGGTAAGAATGTTAGATTATTATAAATTTGGGATCAATTGATTCTAAAAGAGCATATGCATTAATCCATTCTTCTAGAATAGTTTTAGTATAATACGTGATGTATGCAACTTGTTGGAAATATCTAGTAACTTCTTTTTTAATATCAGATTCTTCAAATAATAAATCACAAGATGGAAGTGAATTATCAATGCATCTATCCAAAACAATGGTAGTTTTTCTTTGATTAAGAACTGAATCAATTATTCTAGATGAGTTATATTTAAAATCATCAATATGAGTATTGAGAGCTTCTTGAATACTTTTGAATTTGAAATTGTATTCTCATAATTCAGCTTTTACTTTAAGTTCAATAAGAAGGAGTTTGATATCTGAAAAAAACAGATCAAAATAAAAGGTAGTGAGGAGGTCAATTAAGAGAAATAGTATTTAAACTAAAGGAATAAGCAATTTGCAGAAATTGCAAATATAAGTTAGTCTATTTAGGATGAACAACAAGTTCCTTAAGATACTTTTTTGATATTTTAGTAAAAAGGTAAAGTAACTTAATATCATTATATATTTTGAATAAAGCAATGGGTTTTTTAAAGAGTGATAAGACTTTGATTTATGAATTAGAATGCATTTTTTAGCTACAGCAATCAGAAAATCTTAAAAAAAATCTTAGGTTGAATTCAAAATACTTTATAACCAAACTGTATTGATTGAGATATGCTTAAGTGAGTTGGAATTTATCATATTGTTAAATCTGTTTTAAAATTTAGACTATTTGGAATCATCTATAGAATTATAATTGAAGGAGAATTTTACTGGACTTTTCTTAGTAAATATAGTACCTTTAAGAAAATTAATAATTTTGGTTGAAATAATATAATGGTCTGAAACAATAAAATCTACTTAAGTAGTATTACAGTCAAGAATATTAAGCGATAATTCAGGGGTCATGAAAATGTAATCAATTTGAAATAATGAAGTCTTATTAATGAAGAATGAATATAATAATCTGTCTTTTTTGTAACAATATTAAAAGCATCATATAAATTGTAATATTCAATAAAATTAATAAAATTTAAGTTTAAAGGAGAATTATTAGAACAATCTATATAAATATTTAAATCTCTGATGAGAATAATATAATAATAATATTTGATGATATTATATAATAAACTATTTAAATAGTTAACTACTCTTGTAATTATGTCAACTAAAATCTTTGTTGGTAAAAGATAACAATTAAGAACAAGTAGTTTTTATTTATTTATAAATTGAAGTTTAGCAAAAATGATTTTATTTAATTTGAAATTATGAAAGAATATATATTTTACAATATTAGGATTAAAAGAGAGGCTAATACTAAATCTGACTGATTGAGTATTTTGGTTTTTGCTAAAAAAGGTAGTATGATCAGAAAAGTTACAATTAAATATAGAAATATTTTCTTAAAAGTTATTTTCTTACAAACTTATAATATTAAATTGATTGACTAAATAAAGGAAAAAAGGTAATTTTGTTTTAAGAGTTTATTAAAAGATCGAATATTATGTGTGGTAATTTTAAAATTAGAAAAAAATGGAGTTTAAGAATAAGGTGGATTTGTATTATTATTTGTAAGAATAGTAATTATAATAATTAGTAAAATTATTATGAGAAGCTGCTGATATAACATTCTGTTTTTTATCAAAATTTTCATTTTAATATTTAAAAATATGTGTATTGTATTAACTGAGAAGGTTCTTATTAACAAGTACAGTTTAAAAATCATGACAAGTAATTTGTTAAGTAAAGAAGTAAATTCTAAGATACATTATTATTACTTTTGGCAAATAAGTACTAGTTGTTTATTTGTTTGTTTTTGAAAATAGTAGTATAAAGAGAAGTATCGATATATAATGATTTGTAATTGACTTAGTAGCTGAGTCTAGCAATTGTTATTAAAATCATCTGCTTCAGTAGGAGTGACAACATTGATATGAAGGGTTTTTGATAACAGCTAATCAGTTATTGAAAATTGAATTCAATATAAAGATTATTAAATGTGTTAGTAATAGATGTAGGCTAGAAGGTAACAAAAGTTTAAAATCTGGGTTATAAATCAATCTACTTTTTACTGTACTATTATTCAAATTAGGAATAGAATAGACTTCATTCTCAAAGAAATCATCTATGGGTTCATCTACCTAATATAATTTTGGCTTAATATTAGAAGAATTAAAAAAAGAGGATTTGGGATTAGTCTATGAAGGAAGAGGTGGTAAAGATTCTTTTTTAGACAACTCTTAAAAATTGTTAGTTTGTTATGAGAGTTAGGTCACATGAATAAAGATAATATTATTACGAATGGTATTTTTTGCAGGGATTTATTTAGATGCAGTGTAATTAGTAAATTAGATAGGTTGAAATTTCTGATATACATTTTGCATATGATAATCTTTCAGCATCTGATGATATTTAAATAAGAAAAAGCATTATGATGTATTGATGAAAAATGGCACAAAGTTTTATTTTCAAGTCAGTCTATTCAAGTTTTTTATTATTTAAGATCAATTCTTAATATCTATTGCTACCTTGGTATCTTCCTTGAAAATAAAATAAAATAAGGCATATTGAAGGTAATTGTAGTTTAATATGCTTAAGGAATAATCCAAGCAGTAATAAAGATCATATTCCCTATATTTTAGAGATTACGTGATGTGATATTTCTTGAAAGATTAATTAGTTTAACTGAATAAGCGGATTGAGCTTAAATATCTATTCTAGAGAGAAGTTATAGAGTTAATAACAGATCATATCATTTAATAGATAAATGCTATCGCTTTTTTTTAATTCTACAAAGTTTGCTTAATTATCATAAGAAATTGTTGCTTTTTGCTGTAGATTCTTTGTTTCTATGATAAAACAGATGATATTACTGAATTTAAAAAATGTTTATAGAGTCTAATTTTAGTAGCATTTAAAGGAATTTCTATGATCATGATTGACCGATCAGATACATAGGGTACAGATTTTTAAATATCCAGTAGTTAAAATATAGTATTATTCATATTGAAAAATTTGAGAGTGCATGTATCACATTCAGCTTTGTCAATAAAGGCAATTTTAATAATTGATTATTCTGATTAACAGGATACTTTCTTCTTATAGTATTAATAAATAATTATATTTATCATAATACAAATCTGTGATCTTTAAAATCTTCATTAGGTTTAGGAAATTTCTCTAAGAAAATGAAAGTGAATAATTGAATAATTTGATAATTTAAGTTAAAGATACTTCAAAACTAAGAGTTGAAGTGTTTAAATTATTTTCTGATATATTAAAAGACTCATCAATGCTTATAGTGGTTTTCTATACAGTGTTTTCTAGAGTGAGAGTTTCAAGACCTTTTCTTTTATTGAGGTTGTTAGTTGAGCTTTTCTTAATGGGGTTTGACTTCTATCATATTGGTGTCTTTTTTTTCGATGTGATACTGCTAGTAACTTTATTAAATTTATATATAAGGAAATACAGAGTAAATCGAAAATAAATCTATGCTAAGTACTAGCTATCCTCTGTAGTTTTATTACAAATCCGTTTAAATTGACTTATCATCATCTTTCCCCTCCATCAACTCCACTAAGTGCATACTTAATGAAAATTAACATCAACAAGAAAAGATAAAGAAGATATCAGTGCCTATCTAAAAATCTGAGAACGTGTAATCAAATTTGTTCGCAAGGTGTATTCAAGTCTTCCAGTTAAAAGAGAGGCTTGATGTCTGGCTGTGAGGCAGGATAAACTGACACTTTATTTACACTTGTCTTGTTTAGTAATGCCCATTGAACGCTCTTTAGTGATTAATAAGTTGCAATAATATTTCTAGATGTTATCATATAGCTTTTGGTGGAAGAGAAGCAGTGAGCGTGAAATGATAGAGAGGTATCGCTCTTTATTGCCAGCTATTTTGTGAACAATATCTATCAGAGAAGATGAAATTCTGGATTGAATGATGTCTGTGTAGCTATTAGAAGCATTTGAAGGTGATGCAAAAGTGTTGTTGAGTACATCCTCTAGTTCAGATTGGTGTGCTATGTATCTGGCTCTATATGAAGAGTTTAGCTGATCAATAAGATCATTTTTGGTAGCTGAGATCGTGTCCATAATATTTGAGAAGTACGATAGATATATTCAGATATGAAAAGCAGTTTTAGTAACAATGTTGCAACTCACATAAGGCCAGTGATCATATAAATCAGATCGTTATAGATAAAATGTGACAATTGAATATGGAAGAGATTGACACTCTTAGGATCTTCATAAGTGATGTAAGCTTGTTGCCAAAGATCTCTAATGAACATTTGTACAGTAACTATCTTGTCATATTTAGCAAATATGTTGGTGAGCTATTCCTTTTTGAGGTTGAGGTAGATATCGGTGATACGAAGTATGCATTGAGGAAACTGCATATTTTCTTTGTAAGTCGCATGCTGAACCAGCTGGTTGATATCCAAATTGGGAAATTTCGCATTGAGGGCTAATTTTATAGATTGCTAATCATTGAAGTAGATCACGATTGACTAAACAAGATTAATGTAGCAGACATTAATCCTCCTGAATGCGTCGTCAAGAATGAAGTGAGCATTAACAATCTTTAAAATAGTAGCAGTGGGGAGGTCCTTGGAGCTTTTGGGAATGGTTGCTGCGCAAGCAAATAGGGTTGCACAAGTAATAACTGTGAAATCTCTGTTTTGATCCATTTATATATTGGGATCATTTTCTATGGGAAGGTATTTGTCCTTATCCAAGATGTTAGGGAAGTAGGAGTCAGTGGTTTGAAAAGTTTTCGATAAGAGCAGTGTCTGAAGTTGAGGACAGGTCTAGCTGTTCTTCAGAGCTAGAGGTTGAAGCAACTGGTGTCTTAATAGTTTGTTGGTGTTCTGTTGGGTTGAAACGATTCTTATTTTTTATTAACGCTTATTTATTTTGGTTTTTTCTGACCATAATGAATATGAGTAACTTCTAAAATAAACTCTTCCCTAGTTGTGAAAGTGTATTTGAGCTGTTGTAGAACTATAAAACTAACTAATAGAATCAAAAATATAATAGGACTTTAAAGGTGAACGTTTTTATTTTCTTAGACTTTATTTTCGAAAAGTGATTGATAGGAAGAGTTCATATTAGTGTCTTTTATAATGATAGGTTCAGTAGATATAGCAAGTAATTTTGGAGTGAGTTCATCATCTAAAGTTTAGTTAGTATTCTATTTTTTTTGTTAGTATTTTATTGTTGACAGACAACACAGAACGATCACAGTTGGTGTTTTTTTTTCAGTATTTTTTGGCATTTTAGTAAATTGGCAAAAAGAGTTTTTTTTATTTGTTATAGATATGATACATTAAAGTATCGTAATCATGCTTATCAAAAAGATAAATATCCTAGTGAAATTTTTCAAAGGAGGAAAGAATTTTTTTTAATTTTTTTTTTTGAGATTTTCAAAGATGACAAATAGACAAATAAAGAAGAAGAAGTAATCAGCTAAATATAAAGAAAAAAGGATAAAAACCATAATCAGTAATAATATAAATGCCAGAAGGATCAAGATTTATTATTTCTGATCACGCAAAAAAATGATAGATAGAAGCAATAGAGCGAAGTGGTACTGAAATTACAGCTGTAATAGGAGGTGGAGGGGGAGAAACTGAAATAAGAGGAGGTGAAGATACAGTAACAAGATGAGGAGAAGAAACTGAAATAGTGGGAATGGGAGGAATTAAAGTTATAGCTGTAGACGAAGAAGAAGTGACAGCTGTAAAAGAAGAGAGAATAGAAATAGAAGATACAGTTATCAATGTTAGAGCAAGAATTGAAGTAAAGGAATTAACAGTAAGTGATGAAATAAGTCATTAATTTTGCATTTATATATGTAACACTTTTGGTTTAAATCTAATTCCTAAAAATGATTGAATATACATTTTTTAAATATTTATCTTTCAAATTAAAAATTTATGGAATAAAGTAATAAACTAAGGTTCAAAAACCTTTTTATAATTTTTTTAAGGAGGGTGGCTAAAAAAACAATGAATGATCAATGAATTACGAGATCTACGTAATCATTATAACTCACAAGCTAACAGTGTAAAACACTCTTTTATTAGAAAAAATCTATAAATTCAAGTAAATTAAGGTTTTTTTTAAATGATTCTTCTTAAAGTTCTAAATATGAAGCAATGAGATTTTAATGATAAATTTAAAAAAATTCATCAAATCAAGACGTAATTTATAATTGTAAATGAATTATCAACTACATAATTAATGATGCATGATGAGTTATAAAGTTAACTCTATAGAAGGCTACTTCAAATTATGTAATGTTTTTCCAATAATCTGAAGAATCAAAAGTTAAATTGATTTATTTATTCAGTATTAATATCACCCTTTGTAAAAAAAATTAATGATAAAAATAAACATTCTGATTTACAGATGACATTGAAATAAAAGTAATATAATCCAAATAATTTATCAATTTATATATTTATTCAATAAGATTATGATAGCTCAAAAAAAAACAGTTACTGGAATGCGAAAAAATTATTTGATAAAGTTTTGCAATTAATTGTATCTTTTTATAATAATCAACGATCTTGATATTTTAATAAAGTATATAAAATATATCAGATATAATTAAACCATTGTAAATTTAGAAGAAAATATCTAGTCTATTAAAGCAAAGCCATAAAAATATTGTTAACAAAAATTAATGGCGCAAATAAATTTATATAATGACAAACTTTTTAATTTTTTTTAAAATATAAACTGACTTATCAGACTTTTTTTCATAATAACTTTATTTTTTTTAAAAAATAAAATAACATTAATTAGATGCTAGAATAGATTATTATAATTTTATCTTTAACTGGTTAAATTTTAACTTAGTTACTGGATAGTACGCGTAAAATGATATAATCAAATTCAGTTTAATTCTCATTTAATATATTGATTTATACAAAAATAAATGATAAAATATTAATTTCATTTACTGTGCTAATAACAATTGTCTTCTACACTTTAATCTCAGTTGTCATATGAAAATAGTTTATCTTAATTCTAAAGAATAGATTTGGTAGCTTTTGTACCAATTGGTATTTCATCTAAAAATTATTTTATATTAACGCAAGTCTACTGTAAATATATAAACAAAATATTTTATAACCGTTTATGATTTATAGTAAAACTTATCGACTTACTCTAATAATTACTTTATGCCTTTAAATCAAATATTATATATACGTATTATAAAAATAACATTTTTAAAAGTTTCATAATTGATAAAAATTGTTACTTAACAAAAATTTATAATTTAAAAAAATTTAAATAAATGTTCTTCCAATTTTAAATGGATAATTTATTATGTATTACATATTTAGAGAAGACAGGGCATAAGTTGATAGCTTCTTATTTAATAAAATTTAATATAAAAATTATTCCCGTTAAAACTAAAATAATTTTTTTTTGTTGCACACTTTTTTTTATTTTACATCATTTCTCACATAGTAGGTTTATAATTCACTTTAAATAATAGAATTTATTTATGATAGTATTTGATGAATATTAAATAAATTTTAAATTCATTGTCTAATTAAATTTAATATAACATTTCTTTTAAAATCTACACCATTGTTAAAGGTTCAAAATATAATTCAAAATAAATGAGGTCATCATCAGTATCGGAATTTAGACCTGATATAATTCCAATAATAGACTATTGGAATCATTCAAATTTTTTAGGTGACAAAGAGCTAGTAATTAATATTACAAATATTTCAAATTTATCTCATCTCAATATTTTTTCCTGTGGAATGCCTTATGTTACTTTTGTGTTTAAAAAAGTCCATTTTAATTAAATAACTTCTTTTTTTTGCTGTCTTTTAATAAATAGATATTTTACCAGCAATAAGAATTTTCATGATTTACATAGCTATCAATCTCATAAAATTCTCTTACATAGTTCACACAATCCTTGATTATCGAGACAATCTGTTTCATTTATAAATTGTAACCTCCACTATATAGTTGTATTCAGTTCTTTAGTTTATATTTATATTTGTAAGCAGAAGGTTTTAATTAAAGAATATTGAATAATTAATCAGTGTTTCCTCAACATCAGCATTCTACACTTTTGCAGTTTCAATTTTATAAACTCAATAAATGCTAATTACTAAATAGTAATTAATTAAAACAAAAAAATAAATATAACTATAAATTTAATATAACGAATTTTAAAAATAAAAAAAAATAATTAGAACATACTGGTCAAAATAGATAGGCAAAGACTAACCAAAATTATCGAAAGCTAATTATAAGCGAAATTTATGATTTTTCAGATGGTATTAATTGTAACAATATCATTCTGGTTCTTTATCATTCTGGTTTTTCTAAATCTATAATAAAAATTCTTATTCTGCCTCAATCATTACCAAATTGTGCTTTCAAATAATTTTAATATTCATATACCAACAATATTCACATATTACTGTATATACTGATTTTTATTGTATAAATTTAACTTAACGTATCTAGTCTTAATGAGCTGCAACAGTACCAAAAATATATTCTAACCAGTTATAAAAAAATTATTATTTATTTATTTTAACTTTAGTTTTCTTTTTTTTGGTAAAAATCATATAAGCTTTATAGATGTAAAAAGTCATATTACCATTAGATAATACTAAATTCAGCGAATATCGCAAGTCTGATATAGAATCCTGAAAGTTTAATCTGAATTCTATCAAAAATTTTTATTGAACACAAGTTAAGGTAAGGCAGAATGTTAAAAACAAGAACTATAGTGTTTAGTTATAAAACAGCGCATTCTTTAGAATATTACAATAAAAAAAATGTCATCTTAAAATTTGTAGAAAGTAACATAGTTTCTATTATATGATTATATTATTTAAAATTATATAATTAAATATTGTAAAAATTTGCGTATATATAAAATTGGAATTAGTTAAATTGTTTCATTTAATGCTCGAGATGTTTCCTTCCTTTAGATTCAGCTACTCTATATATTTCGTTTCATTCATTTTAATAAAGTATTTGTAATATGTGTAAGTGACTGTAAATTAATTAGATATTAACTAATTCATAGAATAAAGAATTCTTTAAAACTTTTAAATTTTTATTACTTTATAGCAGAAATAGTTTGTTATTTAAAAAGAAAATTACAGAATCTCATGTACATTCGAAATTTTCTAAGTTGATAAATTTCAACATCTCACATGTCAGTATTCATAGGATAAACAAGATCTTCCTCCAGAATAGGATAAGAAAGTACTTTCTCTGGTTTATGGTATTATTAAGCCACATTGGGCAAATGATGGTGAAAGGTAGTCCTTAATACAATCTAAATCAATGAGAAGCAACTGAGGCATCTTGTGAAGAATATTTACCATAAAACGTCGAATAGTGAAGAAAACGAGAATAATTTCATAGTCATAAGAATAGCTACTGACTAACCGAAGTGTTATATTGTACCACTTTAAAAGTGTTGGTCCGCTGACACTGGGATCTATTGTATAATATTTCAAATATTTGTCTTGCATAAATATTGCAAATGGTTTTCCATCAAAAGCAGATTCAACGGCCCATCAATGATCAATGTTGGCGTATTCGTCAGCACAATGGAAGATAGCTGACTCAAGAAGATGAGTAATGTTATCATCACACAATACCAATTTGCTAAATTGTGCATTGTCTGTTATTTTAACAAGAAACTTTTCTTTCTCGATAAAGACACCCACATTGCATAATTTAACTTAACATTTAAGAAGAGTCGCATCACCCTTCACATCATGAAAGATATCTGACAGGCACCACTTTATTTGCTTTTCACTAGAAAGGTAGGATTTTTTCTTGTCGATTTGGTAAATGATATTATAAATGTCGTCTTCTTTTTTTGGTGACGCTAAGGCATTGAAGCGTATTAATACTTTTCTCTAAAGCTAAAATTTATGTGTTTTTAACATTGATTAAAGACTTAATAAGTGCTCTTTGGTAGTATCCATGAAGGGTCTCAAAATCTTGCCACCACCAAGGGCGATCTTTCGTTGGGATAAGGAGTAGTTCATCTAGAATCAAGAGATACGCTGTAGATAGAAGCATTTTGTTAAGTAACTTCATTAACATAAAAGGTATAAAAATAATGAATTTATCATTGAAATGAGTTTCGGTGTGGATTAATAGAAAGATTAAACCTGCTCACTCAACATCGCCAATGGAAGTCCAACTAAGTAACAAAAATCTCTTCTAACAGTTTGTTGAGTAATCCTAAATGAAATTATGGTACAGATGTCTTCGATACTTTTTCAGCAACCTGGTTTTAATTTGTTAATTTTAACAGATTGTACCGACATTGTATGCATATCGGGATAATAAAATATTCCTCAATACCTTCTTACTTTCGTATATCTGACTATGCATAACAGCACTAATTTCTTGTAGCATATTCTTAAAGAAGATGCGGGCGTCCTTTCATGATATTTTTTATAATGGTGAACGTAATCAATGTATCTTTGATATTTATCGATATGTATATTGACAGCTTTAAGAGATCGACCTTTTTCTTTGAAATGGCTGCGAAGGATTTCTTTTATCACATTATCAAGGCAATAGAGTTCAATGAAATTCAGCGTATTGTCTATTAAGCTCACAGCTATTGCAACATGCACTCCTATTCGTACTTTTGCATGATATTCATCAATTTGTTGGTCATAGTTATATCTATTAATTAAATCAATAAATATATAAATGGAATCATTAAGGGCAGCCTTAACCAATTCTATTTCAACAGTTAAATTTATCAATACTGATTCTTCTGCATGGGTGACCAGATGTTGTGACTCCATTCCTGCTCACGATTTTCCTATTCCTGATCCACCAGGAATCAATTTAAATTGTTGATCTTTATGATTACTACTCAAGCGTTTGAGATAATTATTGTTGGCGACTTTTGTAATCTCATCCATAGCTTGTTTGCGATTATAGAACTTGTAACTAAAACTTTGTTGATAAGAAGAGAATTGTTATTGTGAAGAAAGCATATTAGCTAAAATAGTTGCTGAAAAGATGAACGATGAATGAGAATCGAAATGGACTGCAAATTTCTTATTAAGAGGTAAATTATTAGAAGACACTTACCAGTAGTAGCGGGAGACAGAGGTTGTATGATGATTATACTATTTGGAATTAAACGTAAAGAACCCAAAAAATTCTCATTTGGGGGTAAAATCTCGCCTTTGAGTTCTTCAATGATTTTTGTTTAGGATCCTTCTTCTTAGTCAATATTTTAAGTTTTTTTTACATATCGTTTCCTTGACTAAGACCCTAAACCATCCATAGGTTCATTTTTTCAGCTTAATATGCTTTAAAGATATTCAGATTTTGTTTACATATCAGTTTTTTTAAATCCCCAAAAGTGATTTGATCAGTACTGACTTTTACTTCATCAATAATGATACCATATTTAGAAATGACAAAATATAAAGATAAAATCATTTTAAGATAACTGCAAAGATAGAAGAATGGGAAAGAGAGAAGAGTTTAATAATTTTTTTTTTAAGTCATAAACAACGTTATATATACGTAATGACACGTCATATGTCATACTATATTTAACTTATAGTTACAACCTTTTAGCTAATGCTGATTGATCGACTAGATTAAACTCTGATCCTTTTTCTAGTAATATATATATATATATTTATATGATATGAAAAAGAAGAGTATAAATCCAAAATTATTTAAACATATATGAAATCTTTGGTTATACAAAGCAACTAATATTAATTTATTACCAAATTTTGCATGACTAAATTTATTTCTAACTAAAACAATTTAGGCAAAATCTTAGAGACGTTTTGACACTAATTCTATTCAATCTTCTATACACAAAACATAAAATAAAATAATCTTATTGTAGCTAAGTTGACACACTCCTTTCTCAAAAAACTTTCTGATACTGAAGACTTCTAGAAGTGGATTTATTAATATTGCAATTCCAAGTATTTTCACATGATTTGAAAGAATGTCGACCTTACTTACTTCTTTGCTAAATTACAGCGAAATAATCAGAAACTATATAGGAAGTTTGCTAGGAAAATCGGGCTCTGGGAATTTTTTTGACAAAATTAAGACCTTATTACATTTTAATCTAAAAACTAAAATGCAATAAAAATCAAAATTTTGTTAAAAAATTCCTAGAGCCTGATTTTCCTAGCAAACTTCCTATATAATAACTTCTGGGTTTACCTCAAATACATTAGAATAAATTATCTTAAATAAGATGTGCAGTTAATTTCATATTCAGTTTAATCTGTTGATCTAATATGAAACATTTGATCAGATCAAGAAGAGCATTGCTTGTCAGTTGAGGTCTAAACAAAATCTTACAAATTACTTTTAAATCTAATCATTGAGAATGATAAACTTCGATGAAAGATAGTTATAATGAATATGCATTATCAATATTAGATCCTTCCTACGAAGATAATTTTTCTCGATATGATAAAGATATCAGGTGCATATTCAAGTATGACAAATCAACTTAATCAGATTTTTATCAATACTTTTTCATAATTATAGTTGCGGGGCAAAACCTTAAACCCATTTTGGCAAAAGTCGAAACTTTTTAGAATTTGTTTTGACAGTTTTGACGGGTTTTGACGGGTTTTGATAGTTTCGACAGGTTTCGACAGGTTTCGATGGGTTTCTATGGGTCTCAAAAGTTTTGACGGTTTTGATAAAAACTTTGCGAATTCTAATTAAATTTGACAGGTTTTAACAGGTTTATCGTATCACAAATCGTAGAATATATAAAGAACTTTTTTTTTTTTTTTCTTTTAATTTTATCTAATGCAACCCATTTATCATAATAATGAGCAGCAATGAAGATGCAAAT
>CAJVPP010000932.1:0-24470 GCA_910592005.1 Funneliformis mosseae | reverse complement strand
TTTATTGTCAAATATTAGAAGAGGATTTATTACAAACTCTTGAATATTATAATTATGATGTCAATGATATTATCTTTTAACATAATAACGATCCGAAACATAAGGCTTATAAGATAAAAGATTGGCTTGAAAGAAATAATGTCACTGTATTAGATTGGTTAGCACAATCACCCGACCTAAATCCCATTGAACATATATGAAATGAACTAGATAGAAGATTACGACGCTCAGATAAACTGATAAGAAATAAAGAACATTTATAGGAAAAAATAAAGACAGTTTAGAATGAAATTGAAATCGATGCTTATACCAAATTAATTCAAACAATACCTCAAAGAATTCAAGATGTATATAAACAAAAAGGTAGATATACTAGATGGTAATATTAAGTTAAGTGAGCTTTTAACTTTTTATCGAAATAAATAAAGGAATTTTTTTTTGAAATTTAATAATTTTTTTGAATTTTTTTTTTAAAAAATATTTAAATTTATATTAAAAATAGCTAATATTTTATTTAGAAATGTAATTTTTTAAATTTTTTTAAAAAATTTTAAAAAAATTCAAATGATAAAGAATAAGATCGGACTTATAATAAAATCGTTAAAATTTATAAATCAAACTTTTTTTTTTAATTAAAATAACTTTAAAATATTTATTTTAAAGTAATATAAAGTTTATATATTTAAATAGCTCTAATTCAGAGCTTTCAAATAAGATATTTCTCGTAATTATAGCATAAAATCACGTGAAATTAAATGATCAACAAAAATTTGTATTACCTAGTTGCATTTCTTTTGCTCGTCACTGTATTATAAGCTATATTTATTATTAATAATAATAAATAATTTAGTATTATTATAATTTATTTATTTAAATTTTTGACTATTTTTATTTTATTAATTATAATAATTAATTTAATAAGCATTAATAATTTATATTTAATTAATTTAATCATTATAATTTAATTTATAAATAAAAGTTTATTTAAATAATTACAAATAGTATTTTTTATAATATTTACTTTATATATAATGTTACTAAATAAATATTTTATAAATTATAATAATATAATACAATTATAAAAGAAAAAAATATTTAATATATTTATAAATAAATTTTAATAATAATATCTATTATAAAAATAAATTAATATAAATAAATTAAAATACAGTAGCGATCAAAAGTATTGCATCACCTGAATACAAAATTTAAGATGAAAATATCTTGTAATTTAAAAGGCACAGTATTACAAAACTTAAATATAGTTTCATCATACCTTAATCTTTATCAATCTCTTTCATCTTTTTTTTTAAGAATATTTTTTTTTGTTATAAATCTTTCGCCAAAGTAGCGATGCATTTCTTTTGATCAATTTAAGAAATAAATATCAACACTTATTATGTGATTTTTTTTACTTTAAAACAACTATGTAACACATATAAAAAAGATGCCTTATGGCATTTTTCGCCTCTTTGTAATTTTATAAAATATCTATGGTTTATCTTTCTATTGAAAAAAGAGTTAGGATTTATGCCTTATTTGATGAAGATTTTCCCTCCTACTATATAGTAGACAAGGAAAATATTTCTCAATCAACTGTTATAAGAACCAAGCAACATAAAGATAAAACTGGTAACAATAAAAATAAACCTAAATTTAGGCATCTGCAACTCTTAATTGGTTGATATAAATGAAAAGTTTTGAGATTAATTATAACAGGTGAATGTAGCAATGCTATTACAATTCAAAAAAAATTAAAAATAGAAGAACAAATTGAAGTTAGTGAATGTACAGTAAAGAAAACCTTACATAGAAATGGAATGAGTGTAAGGGTTAAATGCAAAAAACTATATCTTTGAAAAATATATAGAATTGCAAGGATGAAATTTGCAAAAAAAATACAAGTTATGGACAGTTGAAGATTGGAGTAAAGTGGTTTGATCAGATGAGTCAAAATTTATGATTTATGGATCAGATGGTAGAGAGTATTGTTAAAAAAAGCCAGGAGAACTATTACGCGATCATTATGTTAAACTAACGGTCAAATTTAGATGAGATAATATTATGATATGGGGATGTTTTACATCTGATGGGATTGGTAACATATGCTGAATTTATGGACATATAAATGGTGAATTATATCGTTAAATTTTAAAGGAAAACCTATTGGAAACCATCGTGTGGTATAGAATGGATAAAAAAAATATTATTTTTCAACAGGATAATGATAACTAATAAATATTAAAATAAATCTTAATCTTTACTAACTTTAGTATTTATATTATTTAATTTTAATCAATTATCTTATAATTTAAATATTCACTTTTTTCTAAAATTTCATTTAATCTTTTAGTAAAATCAAGTAAATAACTTATATAAAATACTTGTAAATGATCTTTAATAATACTTAGATTATTTTTTAATTTTGTTTAAATATTTTATCTGATTTATAAAAATCTATATTATTATCTTTTAATTCCTTATCAAAATTTTTCTTTTTGTTATTTTCATATCAATTATTAATTATTTTTTTAATTTTTAATGCAGTTAGTCTTTTTAATAGATCCATATTCTAACATTTTTTCATTAAATTTATATAATATTATGGAATATTTTTAATAATTTGAGATTGTTTACCTTTACAAATATCTAAACTAAGTTAAAAATCATGAACTTTATTATTAAATAGAATAACTCTTAATATTAATTCCTACATGATAATAAAAAAATTATATATAGTATTAGCTAAAGTATAAGGTTAACCTCTTAAAACTTTAGGAGTTACAAATAGTAAAATATCATAAATTTCATTTTTTTTAAATGTTTGAAAATAATCTATAAGTTTACATAATCCTAAATCACTAATAGATAAAATCTTATATCTAATATTTAAAATATTACCATGATGAAAATCATAATAAATAAGATTTTTTTGATGTATTTCCTCAAGTCTACTAATAATATTATTTAATTATAATAATTTAATAATCAATTTTTCTTTAATTTATTTGATAAATTTTTTCTTAAATTATTATTATTTACATATTTTATTATTACTATATAATTTAAAGTATTTGAATCTTAAGTAAATTCATATAATTGAATAAGATTTTTATCTGAATATTTTTTTAATTGACTATAATGTTTATAATGATATTTCTATTAAAATAAAACAAAATAATTTAAAAACTTATTATTTAAATTTAAATATAATTATTAATTTATACTCATTTAAAATTTCTCATTTAGATTTGATAAATTATTAAAACATTTAAGAATTATATTAATACTATCATTCTGAATCCATTTTTTCTTTTTAAATTTATAAAATTTAATAAATTCATCTATCTAAGTTGCTTTATATATAATATTAAATCCTTTTTTATCTAGATATTTAATATATTTCAAATTAGTATAAGGAATCTATTCTAATAATTGTTTTTTATTTTGAGCATTTATTTAAGTATTTTGAATAAATTTATCAATAAATTTATTTTTACTAGTCCATTGTCTTTAAGCATTTATTTGAATATTTTGAATAAATTTATCAATAAATTTATTTTTATTAGTCTAATTAGAAAAAATTTTTTGAATAACTTTCTTTACACCAATTATATTCAGTTTTTTTTATTACAATTTGAGCAAATCCCTTTTTTACTAAATAATAATTTTATAGTATTAATATTATAATTATTAAAAAATAAAAATATAATACTTACTTAATAGATATATTTATTAAATATATTATAATAATATTCATATATTAATTTAATTTTACTTAAATTATTTATTTAGTATTAAAAATAAAAATAACTTACCCCCTAATAAAATTTATTTTTATAAATAAAAATTTATTTATAAATTATAATTTACCAACTAAAAAATTATTAATTATCATTATTATCATTAAAAAATAAATTAAGTTTAAATTAAAATGTAAAAAATAAATAACTTACTCCCTATAATATTATTGATTATTAAATTAAAAAATAAATCTAAAAATCAAAAAATCAATTATTAAAATTAAAAAAAAAAATTAACTGAAAAAGAAAAATTAAATTAAAAAAATTAATATAAGTAATAAAAATTAAACTTCTTTTTTAACAATATATTTTATTTATCATAAATGAAATTTTAAAGTTAATTGAATTGGTTACGCAATCGATTATTTAATGCTAAACGAAGGATGAAGTCCCCCGCAAACCGCAAACTTTAGTTTTTTTAATTTCAGCTTTACCAAATCTGCGACTTCCGGCTCTGGTTATGTACAACCAAAGAACAAATTAAGAATAAATTGATTTTTCATCTTGCAGTATGCGTTTTAAGATATAATGATAAATTGACCAAATTGTTTTTACAATATCCGCAAACATTGCTCAACTATCATCATTCTATATCATTTTTTATAAAAATAGGTATAATCTTGGTGGATTCGGTAACGCATTTATGTACATTATAAGACATTTCTCATTGTAGGAAACCCCACGAAATATTATACTTTAGATCTATATCAACAGGAATTTGTATGGATTTTTTTTAGCGTTACTCGCTATTTATTATCTGGAAATTAGATCCTCAAATAAAGATTATTCTTTATTACTAAATATTACAGAGAAAGAAATTTATTATATATTTAAATAACTTTATCAATAACTTTATAAAATTAAATCTGCTTATATAGTAACCATATGATAGGAAAGGAATAAAAATCATTATATAAATGCATATCGTACAAAAAAAAAAAAATTAAAATAAAATAACATAAATCAAAATAAATAATAATCTAATATTTCTCTGAACCAGCAGAATTAATTGAACCACTCGGCCTTGTACCCGTAACACTGATGACTACTATTGTTATTAGTATAAATATTGATTGATTTCGGTTGTGGATGTGGTAACGTTGTAGCGTTGGAACAGGAGAAATCCTCCCGGGAAAACTCTCTGAGACGGGGTTGATTTTGTAAAGTTGCAGTTCGTTAAATACTCAACATTATCATTATCATTATTATTGTCGCATTTCCATTCATGGAATATGATTTCTTCCAAATACACCGGTTTGTTTCCTCCATGACCATTGTCTTCACAAGAAATTTTACGAGTTGCACCCCATGAAAAATCATCGAAATGCCAGCAGGTAAGATGAATTTCCAGCCGAATAAATATAATCATCCACATGACATAATAACTTTGTGAGTGGTACTGGTAAAGACGACCAAACCGCTTGTAAAAGGAAAGTAGCAGCAATAAATATCAAGGGAAAGTATCATCAACACTAAAGCCACCGGTAATGATTAAATAGACCAAAAATATTAGTAAAGTGGTAATACAACCGTTACAACCAATTCCAAAATATAATAAATTGCATAGAACAACAGAATATACCACAAAGTTGTGATACGAAAATTAATTCCATCAATTATGTATTGTAGAGGTAATCCATTTTCTTTATTTGTGACAATAATACTTAAAACTCATCCGGTCTATAGTTTTACATATCACCTTTGGTACATAAATCATTTTACGTTCGGAAATGTTCTCAATATCCATTATTTTGATGCTTGATACGATACAAGAATACCCTGACAAACAATTTACTCCACCAAATATTGATTCATAGGATTTTCCAAGATGATGCAAAGTATAATATTCCAACTCGTTTTCATTTCGCTATTTTCGTTTCGCCACAAAGTCCCATAACCGTTGGATCACGTTCCATCCATGCCACACATCCTACTAAACTATCCTTTAATCATAAGTATCATCTCGTATTTATAAGGCGTTGCTCCCGTTAATTTTCGTATAATTCGAATTCCAATGGTGTCATACGTTCGTTAAAAAATATATTGCTAAGCCATTTCATTAATATAAGCTGTGAATCTCGTTTACCACGATTACCGGCTTTAAGCCCTTTTCGTTCTTCTGGTGTGCCAGCTTTATTAATAAACACATTGGAACAAGATGTCCATTACAATTATATATCCGATAATTTGTGTTGCTTTTTACTTTCTCCTATGGCAAAATATGACTTGTGGTATCTGAGACTCGAAACTAGATAATTGAATGGTTCAATTAAATCCTCGCATATCTCCGGAGTTGTTTTATCGTTATCTGATCCGGTTATGTCACCATCAGCGATTACCATTAATGATTTGTGCTTGTCAGTATAATCTAACGCAATCGGGATATTACGATCACATGTGAGATTAATAAAGAATGTTTTAAATTCCCAAGCTGGTATCAACGATTTCATGAGGAGTAAAAGATTTTCAATATATTCATTTCTCTCTTTTTTTTTCCACTTGTTTTACAATTTCTTTTTCAGGAAATATTTCTTATCCATACTGGCCAATGAATCATGTGTTATGCGCATTGAATGTTCACCTTCCGAATAACACGTGACTAATAATAAAATGTGTGATGTCGTATCATCGATTTTTGGTTTCTTCGATATTTTACCAAGCTGCCATGGTAGAAACCAATCAAATGCCTATAGCTGAAATTAACTTGATTAAAGAATTCCTGTGAATACGTCTGTTCATTATTCAATTTATTAGCGAAACATCCGATGGTTGTTCTTTCAACATCTCCTGCTTTAAAATTAGATAAACTTTTTTTTTTTCCGATCGAACCTAAAAAATAAAACCAATCGAAAGTCAAAATAAAGAATAATTACAAATAAAACCGGAGAAAAAAAAATCGCGTCACAGAGCAAAAATAGTAAAAAAATTAAACTTAAAAGCTGAAGCGATCGATCCAATAAAAAAAATAAAAGTGTCATTAGTGAGGTAATAAAAAGTAAAGGGTTTTCGATGGTACTGAAGAGAACTTGAATAAAAATTTAAAATACCACTTTTATTAATAAGCTGAATGTCCTGTCCAGATTTACAAGCCTTTTCGTTTTGACAATAATCAACATGTCGATGCCTTCCTAAATCTTTACAATACTAAGATTGAAAAAAATTGAACAAAAAATTATAAGATATTCTCCTTTGTGAGTTTTTGTTTGACAATGAACAAGCTTCTTCACAAAAATGACGTGTCGATTGACATATATGTTCATCATGATGTCCTTTTTAGACAATTACGCTTATTGTGAAGACTACGTTTTTGACCACATAAATGAGATTTTATTTTATTACAAACGTGCATACATGACGGAATTAATCTATGGTTATGTTGTTTAGTAAACTGGTAATTGAAATGACACTTATGATCTGTCAAACAATCATGTTCATCTTCGTGTTCACGATTTTTAACACATTTTAAGCCACATTGATAGCATGTAATTCCGCACAATGTCCACAATCGTGTAAGGTTGTTTAATTCCTGCTCCATTGCAAACCTTCCGTTAACAATATCACTGTTTTATTGTGGAAAATTGTAGTATTTTGACTATACCAATCCGTGACGAGTGCAACGCGACGCTCAACGATATATCTAAAAAATCTAAAATTATAGACCATTTCGTGTCATCGGAAGATTCTTCTCGTGTTTGGACGTAAGTTCCGAAGTACTCTCTTAAATCAACAGAAATTTCGACAAAAGATGTGCTGTCTTCATATAATTGAATATCAGTATCTGCTAATATTTCATTATCAAATTCATCGAAGTCAAATAAAATCTTGGATAATTTGTGTTTTGAGTCTTCAATTGGCTCTCCGGTATCGTGGTTCTAGAAATAAAGAAGTAAATATTATTTAATTAAACATCTCTAGCTTATAAACATATTTAAAGACGTAAATTACAAATAAATTTACTTTGAGAGGTTCAAATCAGGAGATATTTGTTCTAACCATAAGAAACAGCGATTGACAGTAATCCTTTTTATGTTGCGACACGAATTTGTATGAGGCTTTATTCTAGCAAACCCCATTCACATATCTAAAAAATTAAAAATATAAGTATGGAATTCCTTTTCCTAAAACGGGATAACTTTACGAACCTTCAATTTAGCCATGATCAACTTTGTATTTTGTAAGTAGGATCGCGCATTTTCATATTTTGCTTTCTGTTTCTCTAAATCTTTATTAACATTAGATAAGGTTTTAAACCATCCAGCATCATTAAACATTGGCCAAGGATTGATATCCAGTCCACCTTTGTAAATCCTTGAAATAAAGTTATTTTTACTTCTAAAAAAAAAATTAAAAAGTAAATAAAGCCGTAACAAAAACCTTTGAAAATAATATAATAAAATGTACCTCAGAAACCAATTGAGAAATTTTGACTGAAATTCCATAACAATGTTTTCTTTGTCGGCCTTAAGCACGTCTTTATGATGATACAAAGCCTTTCCTAAATAATTAAAATATTAAATAATTTCGACTTTTCCCGACACATACATTTGGATTATATATAAATAATATTTGAATTATACCTTAAATATTTTTGTATCTGGATCAAAAAACATTGCGCCATCGTGAAATCTTTGAAAGATTGAAGACATATCCTTATTTACGGTAAATTTATTCTGTTTTGAAAATAAAAATTTCAATTCATTTGTAAGATAATATAAAATCAATCATCTTAAAGAGCTTAAGATTTGATATCACCGTATTGAAAAGTGTTAAAAAACATATCTAAAAGATTTATTGGATATATTAATATAATGAATAGTCTGAAATGAAGAATAATAAGTTTTGTAATTTTACCTTCTTGAGAACTTTTTTCGAGAAGCTTTAACATAAATATAGTCCTTGGTGTAAACTGTTTAAAGAGATTGAGAGTTTAATTAATTAATCATAACTTAATATAATTCATTAGTTTGACTAATGACATCCATACTCTATCAACGCAACGTCGAAATAAAAATTTATAAATTAGCTTTTTTTTTTTATAAAAAAAAAAAAAAGGAATGGGGAGATATTTTATTACTAATTACTATTGCGGAGCCGTTGAAGGTAGTTCCAATTAGATGATTTAACATGAAGGATTTTCCGCACGATTGTTCACCCATACTAGAAACAACTTTTACTTTTTTATAACTAAAATACTTAAATATTCCTTCATACTATCCAAAAGAAATATTCATTGACCTGTAACTACCATCATGTATCCATATCATTTGAAGACAATCAATCCCTAAAAGGTTGAAATAAATTATTTCTTGCTATCGCAAATTGTATAGGAATTAAACAACGAAATTGAATGATCCATTCTCATAATTTGTGATTTGATAAACATCTCGAAAAATGCTCAATATGAAGCTCTTGTAAAGGTATAACAGGTGTGGAAAATCCCTTTAATATTGAGGTGGGTTTTTTTTGTAGTACGTTTCAAACATTCAAAACCTTCAAAAGTTTCAATAATGTAATCCTCAATAATTTTAGACTTTTTCATCCTTAATATCGAGAACGATTTTCAAATTGATAAAACGATCTTGCTCGGGATCAACATAACTTTCAATTGGATATTTCTCAAATATCAATCTATAGGCATCGATGAGACCATTTAGTTTTGTTTCAGTTCAATACGGAATTCAGTCCAACTATCAAATTTCAAAATGCCGGTAACTCTTAACATAGTATCCGAAATAATATCGATCACCTTGAATCTTTCACCTATCAACACAATATATTCTCCTTTTTGAACTTTTTGATCAGATTGAAAATGAGTATTCCTTCCTTCAACATGAGCATAATTGTTATTAGAATCAATTAACCTCGCAGATCTGAGTATCCGTTTTTGCTTTTGAAAATGATATTGAGTTTTTTCGAGCGTAAATTTAACTATTTATGAGCTGAAACGTCCATTTTTTAAATCAAGTGACATCAAGTGGGTTTGTAGTCTATTTATACAACTAAATTGTAGGAACTCCAAGGATTGAAGAGTAGTCGGCAAGTTAAATAACGAGAGAGTGAGTTTATTTTTTTGTAACTTATATAAGCATGAAAATTTTATATTACCTTTATAGTTGGAGTAATATCGTTAACATGGTTTGTAGATATGTTTTTTAACAAAGTAACAATACGGTATAAAGTATAAAGAAAATATATTTTTAAAAAAATTAAAAATTTTCTCCATGATGAAAAGTATAAAAAATATATATACTTTTTAAATAATTAGTTATTTGTATATTTAACCACGTGAATATAACGATATAAAGGGATGCGAAATTAAATAATTATAACTTCTTATGAGTATTGTCGTTGTGGGATAGTGCGTGAGATTTTCTAGCCAGCTATCCTCAGGTACGACTCCCACAACGTGCAATATTGGATGCTGTTATGACAACAAGTTTCTAACAAGGTGAATGAATGATTTTCATTCATTCCATGGGATGCTGATGATCCTATCCACCCATGTTATCCTATCCACCCATGTTATGATAGATGTTCCGGCTAAAGGTTCCCATGTTGGATCAGGGTTTGTTATCGACTTTGTGGGGTCTAGGTGGTAGTTGGCTATATCAACTATGTGCCCAATTTCCCCAGAGCGCGGGAGTAAGCTTTAACTACCCTGGTTCATACCTAGAGGAAAGATGTCAGCAGTTATTCAATCCACTTAAACTTCTTTATTTATTTTATACTACTTACTATTAAAAAATCTTTTCTTTAAAATATTTATTTATGGCTCGGATAGCTGGTTTACAATGCCTTAACTTTTTTGAAAACAGTTTAAAAAGTAGTACCTTGACGGAGTTATTGTTACATTTAAGCTATAGCGAAATATTATTTTTAAAAAAAATAATTGAAATTCTTTTTAGAAATGTCATTGAATAGTAAAATAATGCACTATCATCTTTTACATTAAAGAAAACTCTCTGTATTAAATTAATAGTGAATAAATAAAGAGAAAAAGGAAATTCAATGTAATGTAATAAATAAATGAGTATAAAAGATTTAAAAAAAATTCTTTACATCATATATTTACACGTTTACATGATTATTTTGTTATGGATCGCTTTCAGTTTTTTAGTTTAATTTTTTTCTACTTTTGCTCGATGTGATTTTTTTTACTGGTTTATTTGTAAATATTCTATCTTTTTATGTTTATTACTTTCATTTTCAGGTTCGATCGTTTCAGTATCGAATATCCTTTAGCTCAGTGTTTCAGGCGAAACTATTTTTCAACATCAGAAACGTTTTCGCTCCAAAGAATTTTTCTATGATCTGAAACCTCCAAAACCCTAAATTTGGAAAGAGTTTTGTAGATCAATTTAGCTTAACTAGTTTCGTCTGAAACAACTACTTTAGCTTTCTTTAAATTTTCTTTTGGCTTGAATTATTCTTATTTTATATTATGGTCGAATAATAATAATATTGTGGTGTTTGGTTGCGTTGGATATTACTTTATTACTTTCTCATTTTTCTAAAACTATCTCGATGTTTAATTTCATTCCTTTTATTTATTTTTTATTTACTTCATTTGCTTTTACAATTCAACTATTAATTATAAAAGAATTTTATTATTTTAAATATTTTCTTTATACTACAAAAAATATAGTGAATTATTATTTTAAACTGAACAGTAGTATCATTTAAAAAGTAGAATCAATTTTAAAATCCTAAAAACGTCACCGCACTTATAAATTATGTTCTTTTTAATTGTTGTGTAACTATCGGGAAATTTATGGATTTCTTTAAAAGTTGCTGCCCCTCCTCTTCCTCTACTTCATTTTCTTTCTTCGTAACCTTTATTTTTTAATTTTTTTTTTATATTTATCTTTTCTTGTCGAAAATTAACGAATAAATAATTTGTAATTTTTATATATTTGTTAATACGGAGTATCCATCTTTGAACCAAAACTTTTCAACAGAAATTAAATTTCAACCTGATTGAAATTTTTTTTTTAAAAAAAAAAGACTTTGTGGCATTTAATTAGGAAAATTTGGATGATTTTTATGAACCTTCATATTAGTTAGCAGCATCAACGACACCAATACCGCTCCACAATCAAAATGCACCATTAAATCAATTACCGGCAAAGTTAGATCAATATTAAATCAAAACGCAGTAACCCAAATAACCTAAGGGGAAAATTCATGTGAAACTGTCTTGATGTTACAAATTACATGGTTGGATTGCCAAATGTTAACATTGACCTACGGTGAATTGGTATTAAGCTTCTTCGTTAGGAAATGTTGAAGTTGTTAAAATCTTGATGAATGTTAATGCTAACGTTGAAAGTTGTAATAGGGAAATATAACATCTCTTCTCATCGCGGCTTATAAAGGTCATGCTGATATTTGTCGTAAACTTAACCAATATGAATTTTCAAGATAATTCTTATAAAACCGAGCCGCTTTATTGGATTTTTATGAAGTCTACGTTGAAACCGCTAAAGTGTTACTAGCTCGAGGTGCAGTGTGTACATTTCAGCCAAGGTGCGATCTCAATTTCTTTGCCTTTATTTTTGATCTTTATTTAATTTTTCTTTATCTTTAAAAAAAAATTAAATGTATGGATGGACCGTATTAATGCCGTTATGACGCTATACATTTTGACTTGGCAAATATGATCGAGAATTACGTTCTAAGCGAGAATAAAAATAACAATAATCATAATATAATAATCTTAATAATAACAATCATAATAATAATAAACAAATTCCGCCTTCCTCACATCTCTCATCTGTGTGGAATATCCTTTCAAGGAGTATCAGGAAGTTTCCTACAATGATACCACAACAACTATTTGAAACGCATATTTTGATTCAAAACATTTATCTAGAGATTCCAATCAATAATACAAAAGGATATTTATGCCATTAAATCGTAAAGATTCAAGGTGTATAATAATTCAACGTAATTATACAGATCTTGTTAATTCTCAATATTGTCATAATATTACGAACAATGGAATAAATCATGTAATGGCAGCACCACATTTAAAAAATGACATGGCACCAAGAGAGTGAGTGCAAAACTCCTTTTGTCTTAGATCTTATAAGTCGTGTTTCTACTTCAGCTATTCTTGCTTTAAATTCACACATTCTCTATATCATCTTTCTCATCTAATTTAAGAAACTTTCTATAATCAATCTTAGATAATATTATTTTTTCATTTTCTAATGCAAAATCTTCTTGATTTTTCTTAGTTTGATTTTGTTAAAAATAGAAGAGAGCTTTTTTTCTTTAATAATGATTTATTATTTGTCAAATTAATACTGTAATTTCAATTATTAGATTCTATATTATTGAAAAAATATTAGAATTTTTAATATAAAATTAATAAATAAAATTATATAATTTTACTTATCTTTTGCTTTATTAATATTTACATTCTCTTAACTTTACTATTATCTTAATGAATACGAGAGACTCCTGTTTTATTATAAATATCAATTGTCTTATAACATCATTTATTATATCTTTTTCCTCTATTAAAATTAATTTTAAATTATTTAATTACAAAAATTATTTACGAATTTATAATATTAAACTTGCAATTTAAGAAAGTTATAATGAAACTAACTAACCTTAAAATTGCTGCTAATAAACTTAATTATTTTCCTTCTTAATTAACCATAGCGTGAACCTCTTCTGCAATATTAGTATTGGTACTACTCTTGCATCATATCTCATAATCAATTCATCTTATAATTATATTGATTCCAATCTTTTAACACGTATTGATCCGCTGTTCTATCATCATGACGAAAGAAGTATTAGCGATTCCCATGTTTATGAGACCGATAACCGTAAAAATTGATATTAAAATAATTACAATGCGATAATTGATTGATAAATTTTAAAAGAATCATTAACGACGTACCTATGGAATTTCTGGTTGCAGTTCGAAATAATCGTTTATTATAATGATGAGTTCCAATAACGATTCTTTATTAGCATGGCTAATCGTACAAGTGCAAGGCTGAAAGAAATTGTCAACTTTATAATTATTTATACTCTTTTCTTGTTTCGCGTTTTGTTGACTTAATTAACCCTGATAACATATGATATCTTTAAATAGGAATTGGAATTATTTCTACCAAAATCGAAAATCGAATTAAAAAATCATATCAATTTTTAGTGGCAGTGGTATGGAGTCCTGATGCGTAATTTAACATCCACCTCCACCCTGATGTCAAATATTATTCGATCGCTTCATCTCGAAGCGATTAAACCCATAAAATAAAATACAAGTTAAGATAATTAAAGAAATTGCCTTATCTACTTCCAGAATCAAATTAAATCGAAAGAAATACCTAAAGAAAAAAATTCAATCAAGCTAAAGGGCGGATAGATGAAAATGATCGATCGCAGCGTGCCTGAATAAAATAAACTTATCCGAAAACAAAGAGAAAAAAGAAATATCACGGGCTGAAGCAAAAGTAGAAAATAATACCATAAATGAGAAAATCTACTATAAATCAATCGATAGACACAATGGAAATAATCGAACCCGAAAGGATCTTATAAGAAAAAGAAAGAAAAAAAAAAAAAAAATAAATAAAACGAAACAATGAGAAAACACTTGCCTATTTTAATTAATCATTCGAACCCAAAAAAAGAATGATTAAAAAAAACCAATTGAAATTACCTTTAACTTCCAAAAAATCAAAAAAAAAATCAAAATTTAGAGCAAAAGAATTATCGAATCGTTATTGCACTAAGAATTCAAAAAAAAAAACTGAAAATAGGCTGGTATTCAAGAAAATTGCTACGCCACGCCATATATCTTATGTTAAAATACTGTGGTAATGTCAAACTCTTTTGAAACCAGGACATTTTGGTAGGAGCGTTCCAAAGAATCCATTTTTTTTTTTTTTTTGATAAAAAATTAATAGATGTCGATATGACTATTATAAAATATTCCAGAAAGTTCGATTGTTGGAGTAATACACGTAATGTTTTATTCTAAAAAGTTCGATTTTATTAAAAAAAGGATCCCCATGAGAAATTTCAAAACCTTTTCTCTCTTTACTTTCACTCAAATTAATAAAAAAGTATTTTAAATAAAAAAAGTAAAAAGATAAAGTTTTGGAAATTTCTAAAGTATATTTTCGTTTTTTGAGTGAAAAAGTAAAGAGTGAAATGGGGTTTTTTTTAACATTTATGGATTATTATTTTACATCAAGTTGATTAAAAAAAAAAATTTTAATTCTCCCTCCCTTCCCTTCCTTCCTTCCTCCCTACCTCCCTCCTCTTCCACCAGCAGATGATCCGATGCTGTTCCTGCTCCTTAAGCTGCGCGACGAAGAAGAACAACCACCACGGCGGGTCGAACCACATCCCGTCGAAATGCTGGTGATGTAATGACAATGAGACAATTACGAGATGAGCACGTAAATTTGCTCAACGAGATGGAATTCCCTCATAAATATTCTCGTAATTGTTGTGTGGGTTTGCACTATCATACTTCCAAATTTAAAATGTATGTTTAATGATTATAATTGTAAAAATTGTGATTTATTTTAATTTCTTTGCATAAATTTAACTTTAAATTTTATCACAGTTCATTTTTAAATCTCTAAATGGAGCATTAGTATTGATAGATCCCTTCTACATTCAACACGAAAAATGTCTATCAACATCATAACTAGTGCTCCGTAAAGGTCGAGTTTAAGGCATATTCGAACTCAAACCTGTTAATAATTACAGAAACTTGAACTCGATCATTGTTCGACTCGGATTCTACTAGTCGTAAAATAAAAAATCTCAACACATTTCTATTTGTTAACCACAACAAATACAATGAACAATTTCGAAAAAGGAAAGGAACTAGAAGACAAAACTCCGATAGATAGGATGCTGTATAGAGGTTGGAACCGGTTAATTTTTAACCGGTTAATTAACCGGTTAAAACGGTTAACATGATAACCAGTTAAAGATTTTTTTTAACCGGTTAAAATAGATGAATTTAAATCCGGCCGAAATTCAATTTCCGGCCAGAATTAAGATTTTTATGATTGACAAAATATTGTCTAACTCTGGCCAAATTTATAATACTGGCCAAAGTTAATTTTAACCGGTTAATTAACCGGTTAACAAATATTTTAACCGGTTATTAACCGGTTAAAGAATTTTCGGCCGGTTCCAACCTCTAATGCTGTAGGCGTCAAAAATAATAAAAATTGGGTGAGTATCTCACTGAACTATTTGTCGAGTCGTTGTGCGCTGCCACTTTGTGTAAAATAGGGAATCGAAAGCTCTTCGTGGCCATGGTTTCAACCGTGAACTTTCTTCCCTATTTCCAATATTTTTCTGCTGAATTTCGATGATAATGGCGTAAGTACTCATTTTTTTTATATTATTATTTTTTAGTGGGCCTGGAGATGGTGGGATCGATATCTCTAGAGAGGCTTCAAGTCACGAATTTGCAATCAAATACAAGAATTGTGCAAATATCGTGTTATCGAAAAATGAAACGCAATTAATCGATCTTGAAACTCAATTAAGTCGTACTGTAATATTGTGAACGAGCTTGCAAGTGTGCTCTCCAAACTTGAAAATTGTGGTAAAATTGGTATTGTGGTGGCGCCTTCTGGATATACATCTGAAGCAAAGAAAACCGAAAGGGAGCAAGGTATAATCTTGACGAACGTAAAAGATTTATGCAATGATCTTTTGATAAATTGCTGAAAACAAAAAGCAAAAGATCAATTTAATTTAAAAAAATGTAGTTGTAATTTCTTTTTTATTTCTTGTATTATTACTTATTATTTAATTCCTGTAATTCCTTACTATTTTAAATTATTTTCTTCTATTGTATTATTATTTTGTATTTTTTATTATTTTATCATATTTTTGACTGGTCTAATTCCAAATAAATATTTACTTACTTTTTGCTTTAAGCTGTGATCTTTTATGATCTGTTTTCGTTATTTATCGTTGAAGAGTTTAATCCAGAGATAGGATTGAAGAATCGATAATTAATGTACTTTTACCCAAATTTTTAACAAAAAATTTAATTATGAACAATAAATATAATCCTCCTTATTTATTTCAGATCGTATCCGCTTGAATAGTATAGCGTGCGTAATTCAGTAGTCACAATAATTTCAATTGAATCATATTTAATATTTCTTAATTAAATTTCTTCTCCTAGCAAGTGAGTATTAGTTAACAATTTTTCATTAATATCTCAACTTGACTATTTAAAAGGATATACTTATGCTAAATTCAAAGACATTACCTTGATGCGTCGATATTATTTGGTGGTCTTTTTTATTTTGTAGGGATTAAAAGTTGCTTTATAATTAGTAAAATATATATTTATTATTACTACTTTCTCTAATATTATTAAAATAATAATTAGATTTATATATAGATATTATAAAAAAAAATTTAAAGTCTAATACCAACAGAGATCTATTATTTACGGTTATGTACGTTTAGCCGAAACCCGTTCCGCCGAAACCCCCTTTGCCGAAGCTAATTCACCGAAAGGACTCTTCACCGAATGTCCATTTCGCCGAATGAACTTTTCACCGAAAAGAAGTTCCCCAAAAGGACACTTCGCCGAAATGACGTTTTGCCGAGTCCGTTTTGCCGAATGGACACTTCACCGAATCCGTTTCACCGAAAAGACATTTCGCCGAAAACGAACTTTTTTTTATTATTTCCAACGAAATTATTAAGAAAAAACTTACTTTATAATGTAGAACCTAAAAATAATAAATTATACAAATGTTACGCAGTAGTCATTTTCGGCGAAATGTCCTTTCGGTGAAACGGATTCGGCGATGGGTCCGTTCGGCAAAAAGGATTCGGCAAAACGTCATTCGGCAAAACGGCATTTCGGCGAAGTGTCCTTTCGGCGAAAACGTCTTTCGGTGAAAAGTCCATTCGGCGCTTCGGCAAAGTGGGTTTCAGCGAAACGTCCGGATACCATTATTTACATCTAAATATTTTTTTAATAAATATAATCTATGCAAAACTTATATTAATCTATACAATTTGTATAAATTTATATTAAAATGTAAATTTTATATAATGGTTGCTATAAAATATAAAAAACTTTTGCAACCTAATATATAACTTATATAAATTAATATTTAAAAATTTCTGATATAAAATTATTTAAATAAATTAAATCGACAGATTTATATTCATATAAATGATAAAACTTTAATAGAAAAATATTAATAAATAATTTTAAAAAACTTATTTATATTTGAAAAAAATAGTAAATTTTATAACTTCAATTTATAAATTCTTATATATATTTTAATATTAAAATAAAATGTTAAATAATTAGTTTTAAGTATGTAAAAGAATATATACATATTTGGTAAAACAAAATATCTATTTTAATCATCTACTCAATATTAAGTTAATGCTTATTAATTTTACAATTAAGATGACATTTTTTTAATTAAGATTACTTTCGACCTAACGACAGTTTCTAACAATTTCCTGTCTGTATAATTGTTAAATATCGGTTAATTCGTTTGAAACCTGCAGATTTGCGTTGGTCACATTAATAAGTTGTGCAAGCTCAGAATTGCATTATGAAATTCGAATATTCAGATAAATGAAGGCAAAATCATGTAAACGATGCATACATGTCACCAATAAAAAGACGTTACGGTACTACAGGTTTTGTATTTTACTATAAACATTACCGTTTTTTAACTATAACGTTCAAGATAATATTACCAATAGGTGAAGAATTTGACATTTCAGAACTGCAGAATGTGTAAAGGACTTTAAAGAAATGCAAAAAAATTTTACGATTCGTCCAAGATAGTCAGAATGTAACTCAATTTTAAAAGGAACCAGCCAACGAGAAACATTTGTTTTTACCGATGTATCTTGGCAATGACCGCGAAATTTACAAATGGGATTCAAAGAACCTTCACGACACTAATTTATCTATTTTTGCAAAGTTACTATCCCGATATAAACAGGTTGAACCTGCAAACCCTTCACAATGAAAAAATTAGCACGTTGAATTTCCAAAGTATCTGAAAGACAAACATGCAAGACAAGAGGCGAAATTGCAAGACAAATTAATCAAGGAATTAATGATAAATGGCTACCGGGATTCGAGTATTTATACGATTTTGAATATAGAATTGGGGAGCACAAAGGAGATTTGATTTTTGCAGACAATAATGGATTCTCGTAGCGGTTGAAACAAAAAGAAGTGGATTAGGTCCGATGCAAAATCGCGAAAAATAGATAGAACGTCAATGACCAAGCTATTAAATATCGAAATTTACTAATGGAAAAAAACAAAAATGATTTGAGTTTCATTACGGTTCTAGGGTTCTGTTTTATCGATACGTATTCGATTAAACATAAACGGTTTCCCATAGACATTGACCATCAAATATATACGTTTATCCACTAGTTCTCCCCGAATTCTGACAATAATCCATTGTTCAAACCAGTAACTATTTTATTTCATATTATCGAATGTAATTGTTCGAAATATTTTTATTGTTACTCATATAATTTTTGCGATTTCAGTTGGCGAAGAGACTTTTTATAGATTATTCAAAGAGATTGATTCTGATGAGAAAACCCAGAAAATCACTGATGGACATGCGAAAGCTTTATTTATGTGACATCATATCTGATCCACTTTAATTATTTAGAGTTACTAATATCGCCAGGCACGGGATGATCAGTTGTTTATTATAATTCAAATAAATAGGTGACTGAAATTGAAATCATTTTTATAATAAAGTGTACATTCAATTATAATGTCAGTTCAGTTAATAACACCAAACTATACATTTCATATTTTATGTACTGTACATCCTTACCTAGGTGAACCTCAAATTCGTTAATTAACAGAAGTTGTTATCATATTAAACTAGTCAACGTAATCGATTCATGTTATATAAACATTATCTTTACTGCTGCTTGTGACTATTTTTACCATTATTTTTACCTTCCTTTTCAGTTCTTTTATTAGTTTCACTTATTATTCTTTATTCTACTGATTCTTCGCGTAAGCTTACAAAATATCTTGTAATCCAACCCTCAATTGTTTTTATTTCTGGTATCCTCCTTGTCGAATAAATAAAATTGAATTAGAAACAATCAATCGAATAAAAAAAATCGAACTTTTATAATATATATAACAGGCTTGGCTTGGGACTAAGGTTGCCGGGCAAAACCTCGAGATTTCGACAGGCATCGAAATCGAAACCCATCGAAACGTTTTGCCAAATTTTATTATTAAAGGCAAAATTGCGAAAGTTTTGATGGGTGGCAAAAGTTTCGACGGTTGACAAAAGTTTCGACGAGTGGCAAAAGTTTCGACAATGGCAATATTAAAATACAATTTTTAATTTTAATAATTTATTTTGTTTTTATGAGTTGGGTTTAGTTAGAAATGTGGTCCATAATACTTCTATCGGTGTCAACTGATCAGCCTGTCGGGAGTGGTCGGTTCATCAAAAGGAGTTTTAACGATTTCTTCTCTTCGTCGTGTATAATATTTGTCATCAAATTTTTTGACGCAATCCACCAATAAGATGATGAAGAATAGATTTTGGTGTTACTATGAAATATATATAACAAATTTTCAACTCTTTGAATGAATTCTTCAAATTCTCTCAATATCATCAGTATAAAGTTTTTAGACCATATCAAAATTTGTTTGACAAATGAGTCATAACTATACGTATAAAAAATTTTCGTAAGTATGCCTACGAAGCATAGTTTCTATTAAATGATATTCCTCTTGATGAACAGCCATATTCATCAATTCATCATTCATGGGCGAACGGTTAATAAAATTACTCGCTTCCTCATTTGTTGAATAAATCTTTTCTAAAATATCCATTCTATTTATTCAAACTTCTCTCGTCTTATCACTTAATGTCCAACAAAATATTCCCAAATATCACCATATTTCTTTTGACATTCTCTACAAAATAATGATAAAATGGACCAGGAATTGGGTAAATAAAAATAATAATATGTTACAGATGTGAAATTTTTAATCTTTAAGGATATATTGTATTAGAAATATTGTTTATAAGGAATATTTTTAATTTATTTTCTTTTTTTTTTTTTAAAAAAATGATACCCATATTTTTATATTGCGGTTAGCCCCATGTTAAACATTAAAATAATTAATTTCATTATTTGGAATTTTTTAACTAAATCAACATTAATCCCATATAATGATCTATGCATTATTCTATGTAAGATTGTATATATTCACGTCCTTTTTAAGAATTCGCAAAGTTGTTATCGAAATCGTCAAAACTTTCAAGATCCATTGAGCCCGTCGAAACTTTCGAGACCTATTGAAACCCATCAAAAACATCGAAACCGTCGAAACCCATCGAAACTGTCAAAACAATTTCTGAAAAGTTTCGACTTTTGCCAAAATCGGTTTAGGTTTTGCTCCGTAACTATACTTGGGACGTAATACTTTTCCTCCATTTTAAATTTAACTACTTGAGAACTTGGTCAGTCCAATTTTGTGTTCGGACCTGAATTCTAATGTTCCCCCTAAAAACTGAAATATTTAATAATCTACTATTTTTTTTTTTTTTCTCGAAATTCGCACTCGTAACGATAAAAGCAATAAATAAAATAAAAAATAAAACATTTTGAAAATCACTTTACGAACAGTAGTGATGCTGAAGCGATCTAAACTAACCAACCGAAAGTAAAAAGAAGTTGTATAACTTATAAGGAAAAAAAATCAAAACCATCAACGAAACTAAAAAACAAAACTGAAAAAAATATACAGTATACGTCTGATAGCGATTTAATGAGTAAAAAAATAAGGTAAACTATTATTAAAAAATCGAAATCATTAATAATGTTGTATTCAGTTCTTTCGTTTATTTATTTATAAACAATTTGTAATGTAATCAGATGGTATTAATTGAGTAAATATTGAATAAAAATGAAGTAATTATTACAAGAATTTATTTAATATGTCAAATTTTGTCAGTGTTGCCTCAACGTCGGCGCTCTACACTTCGCTTTTTCAATATATTAAACTAAATAAATGCCAATTTCTAAGTCCTAATTAATTAAAACTACGCAATTACGAAACTGTTACATAAAATTTGTATAATAAACTACTAATAAAAATCGGAAATTAAAAATAAAACAATAAACTGTGTTACAAAATGCAAAATTATAATTTTAAAGGGCGAAAATCGAAATTATCGCGAAGGTGCAAAGGGAATATAGCGAAGGGAATGATCGTCAGAGGAATATATTAAAGGCGGGGCGTGTATATTAAGCTGTTTTAGGATTTCCGGCTTGTAATTATAAAAGATTATTTAATTAAGCCAAACTGGCGTCTTGACAAACTGACAAACTGGCAAATGATCGTCAAAGGGACTAACTGAATTTATCAAGAGCGATCTTCAAGGGAAATTATGAAGATTTCGGTCGGAATTTGCATTTAATCGTAACATTAAAGTGATCGAATCCCCCCCAAAAAACACATCGGTACCTCAAACAGATTTTATAGTTAAAAGCTTTGAGGTTTTGTTTATATAATCAAAATCAACATTGATAAATTTATTTCACATGCGCGTAAGCGCATGTGATTATCATATTAACTCTGAATAACCTAAGCGATCCATAACGAAGTATAGAATAACAGGCTTATCTTATTGTGTGTGACGTATATACCGATATATTTTTTGTCTACATACTTTTTAAACATTTTTGTTTTTTTCTTTTTCACATTCTCCTCTTTTTTATCAATATCTTTGTATTATTACGATGTCTTCTATTCCTATTGATGAAAAATAAAAAAAAAAAACTTAAACACTTTCAAAAGTAAAGAATACAAGACAACCGATTAATACAAAGCCAATATATTCAATTTATTAAAATCTATAATCCAGTATAACTCTTTTAAAGAACTTGGAATATGTTTTATGTGGTTTATTACATGGCTCAAGAATATTTAAATGGAGTCGTAATTAAAATAATGAATGTAATTTATTGATACAATTATGTATTTGTTCTACAGTTTAAATTATATTCAAATATTACATTATTAAAACGACAAGCATTTCTACTCAACGCGTTAAAAAAAGGAAATCCAATTGAAAATTCAGCATTTTCAATTTCAAATACAATATTTTCACATACATTACTAGTAAATTAGATTTAGATAAATAGATAAATTAGAACAATATTATATGCATTTGAATAAACAACCTATTTCGTAATTATTGTATTAATATAAATATATCAAATTATTATTATTATAAACCGGTGGAGTAATTGACAAAAAACTCAATCGGATAATGTAGAATTACCTGATGCCTGATTTTTACGAGACAAATAATTTGTTAGATTACGAGTATGTATTTAATTCTATTTTTTGTCAAATATTTTAATTAAAAAATATAAGGATTAAAAAATTTGTGAAGCCCAATTTATCATTTCCGTTGTTAGCCGCAGTTTATACTTTGCCTTAGATGATCTTCAACTGCGCCAAATATCATACATGTTAATCATGTAATACATGTATCGTTTCGTCGACTTTATAATACATGTATCGAATAGTTTACCTTTTAATATAAATATTATATAGTCTACTTTTCATTACTTATATTATTTTCATTATATGTACTTATTGAAAGGCGTAGTATAGTATTAGTTAACAATTTTATATAAATAGACCTGTAAGTTGACCTTGAGTCGACAGAGTTCGAAGAGAGTTCTATCAGATAGTTTTCTGAATAAGTCTTGGGACTAGACTTATAACTCTACAGTTAATAAAGTTACTATTTTACACTATCAACCTTCTTCTTGTCTTCATCATAGGATTGATTGTGATAACCTACTACACAAGCGAATCGTGATAATAAATCGTGTTTGTTTGTTAATCGTTAATTTCTCTTAGGAAAGGCCTTTGAGATAATTTTGTTGTTAAGTTTCTTAGTTTTGTTAGCTTGGTTTGAGACGATTCCAGGTCTAACACCAGTTAAAATTACAAGCTCCAAAGTCATTTTATAATTCAATTATTTATTCCGCGACCAGGAGTGTTGTCCAGACAAAATTACACACGTCATTGAAGGTAACATAAAAAAAACTATCTATTATAAATCTTCAAAAATTATTCCAAAATTTTATTGCTTATTCCGCGATCAAGAGTGTTGTCCAGTCAAAATTAAACGCGTTAGTGAAGTTATCGTAAAAAAATAATCAAAAAAAAAACACTAAAAAAAGCAAACCCAGTCTCATGTTAACATTTTTTTTATAATATCTATTGTAAAATCTTCAGAAATTACTCCAAAATTCCATTGCTTATTCCGCGATCGATAGTGTTGTCCAGTCAAATTAAAAACGTTACCATCAAATCAATCAAAAAGATATTCACTAAAAAATCTAACCAATCCACTCAAACATTATACAATATGCTATACTATTTATTGTAAAATCTTCAAAAATTACTCCAAGATTATATTGCTTATTCCACGATCAAGAGTGTTTTCCAGTCAAAATTAAACGCGTTAGTGAAGTATCGTTAAAAAATAATCAAAAAAAAAAAAACAACATTCATATATTTAGAATTGCAAAACTTTTCTGCACAAAAGAATTTAATTGAGAGTCAATTAATGACAACTGATC
>CAJVPP010000931.1:0-24478 GCA_910592005.1 Funneliformis mosseae | reverse complement strand
TTCTATTGACGCCAACAAGACTTTAGGATTATTAACATAAATTGTTATCCTTCAGATACCTAAAATGTTGCTATATATGTTGAAGTTTATTTTTCAGTCAGTAGACTTCGCAATCGACTCATATAACACTATATTTATCAAATTAAAGTCAGAAAAATTTATATATAAAATGATTCTTTTTATAACGAATTTTCTCTATAACAAAATTTTTTTTTATATAATGAAGTTTTGCTTAAAATGAATTTTACTAAATTTATGTATATAAAATTTTGTAGTTCTCTGTACCTAGATTTTAAATAAAATTAAAAAATAAATAAATATTCATATTATGCGTTATGTCTTGTGTTTCATATTTTTTTTTACATATTTTATTTTTTATATAATTTTTTCTTTGCATAATTCCAATAATGCCAAAAGTAAACTCAAAGAAACAACTTAATTAACCTACTAACAAACAAGATAAATCTTTAAAAAAAATGAAAGTCTCTTATAGCTGTATAAAAAAAAAAGAACTTTGTTTGAAAAAAATATCATTACCTTTTTTAAAATAAAAAGACTTAGCTAATGAATATAATGTTAGTAAAAGTATGATAAGTGATATTTTAAAGGAGAAAGACTGTTGGCTTTCTGTAGATACTAATTTATACCAAGCTAATTTGAAATATAATAAGAAAACTTTATTCCTTTTTGTTGAAGAAATGTTAGTAATATAGGTAGATAACATACTCAAAACTAACTTCATTATTACTGATGATATTCTTTCAACAAAAGTCTTGAATTTTGCTTTTTTATTAAAGGAGAATAAGTTTAAAGGATCTAGTAGTTGAGTGGATAACTTTAAAAAATAACATAATCTTAAATAGTATCATATATACTAGAAATCTGCAAATGCATCACTTGAAAATCTTAAAATAATGAGAGAGAATCTTTGGTAAATATTAAAGAATATAGTCTTGAAGATATATTCAATTATGATAAAATAAGACTATTTTAGAAGATAAAACTATATTGAATAATATCTAATGAATAAACATTAGGAAAGAAACAATTAAAGGATTGTATAATGATCCTATTCATATATAACGTAACGAGAAGTGAAAAGCTGATGCCTTTATTTATACATAAGTATAAAAATTCTAAGATTATTAAAAATATTGATAAAAGAACGCTTTCAGTTGAATACTATTGAAATCAGAAAAGTTGGATGCAAATTTCAATCTAAAACGATTACATAAACAAACTCAATACAAAAATGAGAAGACAAAATCAGAAAATTATCCTTCTTATGGATAATACTCTAATATATGCTCTTTATGAAACTACTCGCTTGACTAATATCACCATTTAATCCCTTCTTTTAAACACCATTGCATATCTTCAATCTTATAATTAAGGTATTATAAATAGTTTTAAGGTAAGAAATATAATTGATTTAATAATTCTTTAGTTAAAATATAATTGAAATTAATTTTATTTATACTTAATTCTAATTCAACTTATTTTAGGCATAATATTGAAAACTTTATTTACAAAATCGAGTTAAAGCTTTTGATAAATTTAATGAATACTGTATTGAACTCTCTGAAATTAATATTAAAAAGTATATAAAATATGTTGCATAAATATGAGATAATGTTATAAATAAAACAATTAAAATTGTTAGGTAAAAGCAGATATTTACCTAAAGATAATCATGAAAATAAAAATGAAACTGGTAATGATATATTACTTGAACTTAAACGGTTAAAGGAGATGGAAGAAGTTTAAGTATTAATTGATAAACTAGATTTGACAATCCTTTTCCACTGAAGAATTTGTCAGATATGATAAGTCTGAAATTACAGATGAAATAATATCTAACGAAGAAATTTTAAAAACTGTTTTACCTGATCAAGAAGACGAAAGAAAGAAAAATTCTTTATCACTAACAATTACTTCTGGAGAAGTTATTGAGGTTTATGATAAAGTAATTTTATATTTGGAGCAGCAAGAAAAATCTTTTGGTATGAAAAAGGAAGAGTTAAGGTCTATTAAAAAGCTTAGAAAGGAAGCTTTAAAACAACAGTTTGTCTTTTCAAAATAAACTAATCTCAATAAATTTATTATTATAATAGAATAGTAATTTGAAGAGTTACATAATAATAGTTACAGTTTTTTGTTTTACTTTTTACAGAATAAAATGACATCATAATCACAAAAATTTTGATGTATTGATTAAATAACATTCTTATGATTGTGTTAAAATTTTGTTGAAATTTTGTTGAAATTGTGTCAAGAAATCACATTGTTTTTTATTAAATTTTTTTACTAAATTATGGTGAATATTGATCTACTCTGATTGTCTGATGTATTATATTTATTAATTTGTGTAAGTTATTTTTGGATTGATCTAATTTTTATAAATAATATGATGTATTAGAGGCATGCTAGAAATCAGCTGATTTTATTTTATTATAGAGCCAACCCCCACTCTTCACCTGATAATTAATTTGATTGGCTAAAAAAATTATATATAAATACTATGATATCAAAAGTAAAATAGTTAAATTAGAATAGTTAAATATGATATCAGAAGTAACTGAAAAGTAAAATAGTAAATAGTTAAATAAATAAAAATAAAATTAATAAATAAACTTATCTTTCAATCCATAAGTTCCTTTTTTGCTATTATTTTAAAATCAATTTATAAAAAAATTAAGATGCGATCTATTTTTCACCTCAATACATAATATAAATAATTATTATATGATTAATACAATGTAATGTGTATGAAAATTCATAGAAAAAAATACAAAAACGTGTTCTTATATTTTTCTTTGCATTCTTTTTTTTTAAAACTAATATGCGAAGTTTTTTGAAAGCATCAAATTTTAATAAAAACTTTTTTTATAAGCAGCTCCAAGATAAATATCAAGAATTTTGCAATGTATATGCATATTACAAACAAGTAACACTTTGTAACTATAAGCCAAATCATCAAATAATAATGAAAGTATGTAAAGAAGCTTAGAAAGAAGTCAAAAATAACAATACTGCCTTAATTGAGAATAAAATTTGGAAATATTATGATACTATACCTTCCACTATTTGCTTTCATCAAAGAATTTTTATAGCACGTGATTTAACTAATAGCTCTCGTTAAACTTCCACTCTAAGAACTCTAAATACTCTAAGAAAGTTTATCAGGTTTATTGACATTACAACATTACTACAAAATGTTAAATTACAACATATTGTAACTGAAAAGATCAATTTAGCTGCAAAAAGCATAGCTGAATATCAATAAACGATAGAGATTGTTACAAATGACTCAATGAAAGTTACATTATCATCTAAGATAATTGAAGAACAAAAAAATATATCAATACAAAATGCATAGCTAATAAAGTTAAAACATCATGCTAAAGCTCAATCAAGGTTAGCAGCAAAAAAACAGAAGTTGCTAGAAGAGGGTATTGTAGAAAATATAATACTCTAGGAAGATCATCCACGGCTATAAAAAATCCAGATCTATGAGATAAAATCCATAACAGTATTGAGTTTGGAACTGCTCATGCTAAATGAAGAAAAGTGGTCATAAAAGTTAGAACTGTAAAGCATCTACGCAAAACTCTAGAAAAAAAATATAATACTTATCTTTTCGTCAATGCTTGTCAACTTATCTTTAACTTTGAAATCAGCGCACCTTTACTGCACATCATCATCATCATTCAGCAAAGGTTGGTCTTACCTCTGTATTACGGATAGAAATGAAATCTTATATTGATGAATATTTCTGTCTAGCTTCCGTCAAAGTCACAAGAGTATTTGCTAAAGTTTTTGCTGATAAGTCAATTATCATCTCTCAAGATGATAAGTCAAAGGTCAGATTGGACATTTCTGTAGTTGGTTGCATATTCAAAACAATTCAGTCAGTTAATGAACCAGTAACTGTCAAAGATCACGATTTTCCAATTGGTTCAAAAATGAAACTTACACCTTCCGTTTATCTAGTCATTAATCCAGCTAATTCAAGTAATACCCTTCATACTGGTCAGCTTTCCATATTCATTAGGTTGGAATATTTCATTGAAACTTTATCAAAGACCTATATAACAGATTTAGAAAGTATCATTTTGAATGAAGAGTTTTCTACTACCAAAAGAAAGAAGGCAAAGTTAGACATATTTGGATCCTTCTTGTTGATGGTGGATCTGATAAGAATTTAAAGCATATGAAAAATATTATTTAATATGCTCATCTTTTCTGTGCTCTTGACATAGACTACTTGACAGTTTGTATTCATGCTTTAGGTTAAAAGTGCGTATAATCTGATTGAACGCAGTATGGCTTTCTTGTCTGAAAAACTTGCTGATATCACTCTACCTGTAAAGGAATTCAGATCACATCTAAATAGTCAAGGGAATGTAGTAGATTATGAATTAGCATGACGGAATTTTGAATATTTGGGAAAAAAACTATATAATATATGGAAAAGGGATGACTTATATGAAAAATCTGTGATGGTAGAATATGTTAACCAGGAAAGACATCCATTCAATGATCTGGAGTCTTCAATATTGTAGAAGTAGATTAAAGACTATATGCAGATTTACCGCTATTCACTAGATATAAGAAAATGCAAAAATAATAATGCTGTGATGAATATAAAACTTTGGATGCTACTATCCTTTTGAATGAGAATAATGGATTCCTTTCTCTAACTACGAAAGGAAAAGATAATCATTTCATTAATCAATTCATGCTCTTTAATATCACAATAAACTCAAAATTCTAAAGTACGATAGTTGTTGCCTTTCAATTTTACAAGAATTATATCAGCGTCTATGTTATTACATATATGACAAATACTTTTTAACTCTCAAGTTCATAGGTGATCATAAATGTAATGTACATTCTAAATGTCACAATAAAAAACCAAAAAGCTCTCAGAAATGAACCAACTAGACAGAAATGGGTTGTGTGCTTATTCTATTCAATCTAAATTTTAACGTCGCTGAAGATATAGTTCAAAGCAAAGATATGAAACAAGTTAAACAAGATCCTCACGAAGTTCAGTCAGATAAAGATTAAAAAAAAGAAAAAAGTTAGCTTTTATATTAGTTTTATATAATGATATAATAATAGTAGACACTAAAATATCCTTACATATAATATGTGGTTCCATCCATTGTGTCATAAAATAAAATATAAGAATTAAATAAGTCTAAAGCAACTGCAAAATTTCACTGGCTGTTGTAAATCTAAAAATTTTGTCTAATCAGATGAGATTTAACTATGCTGATTACATGTTGATCGGTCAGAATCATTAAATTTTTATTACTAGTAGTTTATATTGTAAATTCTAACTAACATTATAAGTGTTTGGCCAAAATTTCATCCAATCAGATGGATTTTTAACCATAATTGTGTGATTTTTGCCAATATTTTAGCCAAATTGAACTGACTAATTATTTTATATTAATTATATCATGTGACTATAACTATCTGATATAAAGACCTGACCTTTACCTCTCTTTTAAATCAGCTGATTTCTAGCATGCCTCTTATTATTTTGACTTTTGTTTTTATACAAATCAGAATTTTCAATCATGAAGAGTTCTTTTTGAATTATTTTAATTATGAGTTTTGCTTATTATATTTGGATTGATCTAATTTTTTATAAATAATATGATGCACAATTATAATATGATACTTATATTACTATTTTGACTTTTTGTTTTAATTCAAATCAGAATTTCAATCAAGATTGTATTATTTCAATCATAAGTAAAAAATTTCACAAGATATCAAATCAATAGATAAATTTATTTATAAAGAGAAGTATTTTTTACCATTGTATAATTTTTTACCTTTAAAATTTTAATTAACCTTTAAATCACTTTAATTTACTTTATTAAATCATATTTTTTTACAAACACAAAAATGACTACAAGAATTATTTAAGAGGATAATGAAATTGATTTATTAGTCAAGAAAAGAAGGAGAAGAAATAAAGAGTACTATATAAGATATAAAGGCATTAAGATAGGATTCTGAAAAAGTATAGCTTAACAAATCAATTAAAAATTTAATACAACATATTCAACTCGCCAATGTGAGTTAAAATGGAGAAATTTAGTATAGGATTATAATGTAAATAAATAAATAAATAATAATATAATGATAAATATAACTTAACAGTATAATTAATATCTTATAAGATTTTTGCGATTATTAAAATAAAGTGAAAAAAGGTGAAAAGTAAACCTATACTATGAAAAGATTATATGACCTCTTCAGGATTTGATTCTGGGATAAGTCAGGTAATAATTAAAAATGTTTAAATGATTTTTTAGATTTATATTAAATATATTTACTTTTTTAGAATTAAAATACACTTATAGGAAAAATCGTAATTTGCCTATTATGAGATAATATGAAACACAAGGCAAAACTGTAATGAGCCTGCGAAGTAAAATTGAAATAGATGATGAAATCAAGACGTATATGCAAGGTCTACAAAGTAATAAAAATTTCTGTTTTTTTTTTATTGTTCGTTTAATTTCATTTTTTTTATATCATTCATTTTTCTTTTTATATTATATGTTTAATTTCATTTTTTTTCATTTTTTTATTTTATTTCATTTTTCTAATTCTATTTATTCATTTCGTTTCATTTTTCTAATTTTATTTATAGTTTCTTTTCATTTTTTCATTTCGTTTTATTTTTTTAATTTCGTTTTATAGTTTCTTTTCATTTGTTTAATTTTGTTTTTCATCTCATCTCGTTCACTTAATTTTGTTTTATAGCTTTATTTTAGTTTCTTAATTTCATTTTTTTGTCTTGTTTAATTTTCTTTTTATTTCATTTTTATTTTATTTTTATTTTATTTTAAAAAAATAAATTTTTTTTTAAAAAAAATTAAATAAATTAATAAAACTGTTATACAATAATTAACAGATTGCATATTAAAATAAAATAACTAGAATTTACAAAATAACGTGAAAATATTTCTGAAAAAATTATATCATTGTAAAATTATATTTGTATAATAAAATCAGTAATTATCTACTATAACGAAGATTCTTATAATGAAGTTCTAATTGACTAAATTGATAACTTTGTTATATCGAGGTGTGACTGTAAACCTCATTAATAATAGATATTTAATTTTCTTTAAAATAATTTTATTATATAAATATTATCCCTTAGGCAAATTTATCTGTAATATAAAAAAGTATTAATTTTTTAATAAAATATAAAATTTTAATTTAATAATATAAATTATATAACTTAGTATATGGAGGGTGGTCAGTAGAAAAGGGGGAAATCCACTTTTTAGTCAAAAAATTTTTTATTGGTTTACTCTGCTGATCATAGTCATGTGAACAAAACTAGCTTAATAATTAAAATTACTCAAACTTTGTAGATTTTCCTCTTTTCTATTGACCACCCCCATATATTTTATAACTTTTTTAAAAAAATTTAGTTTATTAAGAAGATTTTTTAAATAATTTAATTTTAAAATTAAGTTTTAAAATATTTATTATAAATAATTTTTTAAATTTTTCTTTAAAATTTATATATTTATAAATTAATTAAATTACTTTATTATTAATAAAAATCATAAAATTTTTTTAGTAAATTACAAAAATGTAATATTAAATTTTATAATATTTTATTATAATTAATATTATTAAAAGTAAAAGTTAATAAAATTGTTAAAGATCAATGATAAATTTTTTAATATAAAATTTTTAGCTTATAAGTAACCTTAAATTATTTATTATATAATTAAAAAATAAAAATTATTATAATATTATATATTTATAAAATTAATTTAAAAAAATTTTTTAAAAATTTTAATTTTTCATAAAAATAAATCAGAAGAAAATTTATAATAAATAAGCAAGTAAAATTGCTTATAAAATTTTATAGTTTAAGAGATATATATTTTTAAAAAAAGATATCATTTAAACTTAGTGTGTAAAATTTATGTGTATAATATACATATTAAATTTTTGTTGCATACATACTTAAATAATTATTAAAAATAAATAAATTATTTATAAAAATATAATCAGTGTTGATCACTGGACTAAGTCCAGTTCAAAAAAACATAACTGGACTGGACTAGCCCAATACTATAAGTCCAGTTTCAGTCCAGTTCCAATATGTTACATATAATTTTAGTTGATTAATTAGACTAGTCCACTTAGAAAATTGGACTATAACATTAAGTCCAGTGGACCGGTCCAGTCCAGTTCAGTCTAATAAAATATAAAATTTTCTAGTATTTTTAGTTCACATCACCTGATCAGGTAACCTTTTAAATTTATGTTTAACTCAAATAAATGCTAATCACTAAAACGCTAATTAATTAAAACTATGTAAAATAATAATCAGAAAAATAAATATAAATAAAAAAAATTAAAATGACAAAATTAACAAAATTACAGCATAAAGTTATAAATATCATAAAAACTAACCAAGACGAAAATTATGATTTATTTTTCGAGTAGAATTATATCTAATATTATAAAACAAATTTTTTATGTTATTTTTTAATGTATCTTCTCTTTTTTTACATTATTACGATTTACATATAAAATTTTTTTATTAATAAATAATAAATCCTGGATTCTTGGTTAATTTTAAAATTTTAATATTACATGAGCTGACAATGCTTATTTTATTATAGATTCATTTTATTATTTTATGAATTTATGTGTAAACAAATAATTAAAGCTTTTCACAGTATTTAGGAGAATCTAAATCAACACTAAATAATTAACCCAACTCCCATTTGCATTATTATCTCTTTAAGGATGAGTTCAGTTAAAAAGATAAGTTAAAGCTATGTCATCACTAAAATTATTATTATTTTCAAGCATATCTTCATATTCCATTTGACATTTTACATTTTCTTCTGCATCTAACATCTTATTCTATGTAGTTAAAATTGTATCCCAATTTCCACCTCTTATTACCTGTTCATTATCTTCAATTATATCTAAATCAGAATCCACTTCAATTGATTCATTATCTTGTTGATTTTTATTTTCATTACTTTTATCATTATTATTTTTTTCATTATCAATATTTCTTACTGAATTAGAATGATACATATTTTTTATTGTTTTGAGTTCTTGATTTCTGTGTGCTTGATTAATTACATCACGAATTTGAGCTATTGAAAGTACTTTTTTATGCTAATTAAAAAATTATCATTAATTCATATAAAATTATTCAATAATGATATTAAATTAACTTACATTTAAGCGATTTCTTCGTGCAGAATGAAAAAATCCCATCGTAGACCATAATCTTTTAACTGATATAACATTAACCGCAATTCTAAAAATTCTTTTTACAATAAATCCAAGTTCTTTTATTTTTTCAGAACACCAAATCCAATACTGTAATACATCTCCTTTCTATTGTTTCCATATTGTATCATTAAAAGGATAATATTTATTTTGATATAAATCAAATTCACGTAAAATACTTGCTAGCTCTTTTTGTATCCATATATAATAATAATATATTACTCATTATCCTACATCAACCCAATTCATATTAGGAAGTTCTGTATTAAATTTGTTAATTCGATAATCAGGATGAAGAATAAATAAAAGGATCAACAAAGGTCGTTCCCATGTTTTCCAGTGATTTTCAAGGCGAATGCATATTCAATTAGATAATGTATCATTATTATAATTATTAAAAAGCTTATAAAAATATCCAAGTGAATAAAGAACTTCAAATAAATAAGCCTTATCTCACTAAAGTATATTTAGACATCCACAAAGAGGCAAAAGCATATATTTAAGATTACAAACTGATCGTTAAAAATTATCATCATTAATTGGTCAATATATATTTACAGAATGTTTAAGTTCATTATTTCTATTTTTTCTTGAAGTGGAAGCATCTGAATCATCAGATGGCTCGTATTTAGCAACTAATATCTTTTAAATAATAAATAATGATAAATAAAATAAATTAATAAATTTGTAAATATTGAAAAATAAATGTTATCTTTAGTGCTTCTTTTGTATTAATAATACTCGCAAAATAATAAAAATAACTATTCTATCTAGTATCACTAGGTAGAATTAAATTAACAAATTTTTGATATTGTTCCATTTATTTATCTCGTAACTTTCAATAAAATAAGTATGCAATTTTGAAGTAAAATAAGTTGCAATTTTATTAGCATTTTTTGCCACTGCTACAAGACTAGTATCAGATTTAAAGATATCCCCTACACATAAATTGACTTGATATGCAAAATATAGGAGATATATAATATTTGGGTTAATAATTTGAAGAATGCGTCTAATAAAATATTTAATTAAAAAATTAATATAAAAATTTTAAAAAAATAAAATTTAAATAATTTTATTAACATATTACATACTGCACACTAGCATACTGTGATGCACTATCTATAATAACTGCTACTACTTTAATACCCGCATCTTAAATATTTTTAGTTAAAAATTTAATTTTTTTCTTTACTTCTTCTGTTCTGCTTCACTCAATACTTATATCATATGCTTTCCATACAAGAACTTCACCTTTAGATGTAATAATACACTACCTATTAAATTTTGATTTACTACATTTGTCCATCTGTCGATAGTTAATGTTACATCAATTAAATCAGCCTGTGCCTTTTTTTCAATTGATTTAATTATATCTTTGCTTGCATTTTCTAAAATTTTTCCTCCTAATCATTTTCTATGTGAAAGCTTTAGTATTGGATTAAGAAATTGAAACATTTTCTGAGAATCTTTATTTTTAACCTAACGAAAACTCCATCCATTTGAAATAGTAACTTTAAGTACTAAATATTACCATTTTCATTCTTGATTTGTAGATAATTTTCATATTGCAAAGTTATCAAGAGGTCCTGTAATTCTCATTTTATTTGATAAAGTAGTATTAGAAGTATAAGTCTACTGGTAACATTAGAATTGAATGTCATAACACTTTCATTATCTGAATCACATTTATCTTCACTTAATTTTATAATAAAGTTATCATTTTCAAAAAAAGTTCTACTACGTTTTTTGCTTGAAATATTTTGAGCTTTAGTTGTTTCACTATCAGTATTCTGAAGAATTTCTAAACCTTTTTCCTTTTCATATATAGTAAAAAAATTTTCGTACTTAGATAAATGACTTTTAACACATTTTTTTGTGTTAACTATTTTATTACTATAAGCATATTTACGAGAAACTTTATCGATACATACTTTACATAAAGCAAATTTGTTACAAGTATTTGTTTTTTCATTAAAAACTTGAATATAAATTGTTAGTTAATGCTTTCTCATATTAAAAGCATACAGATGTATAATAATATTAAAAAAAATTTTTTATTTAAAATGTATTTAATTTTGATTGGCTAAATTTTATATATCAGTCCAGTTCTAATTAACTAAAGTCCACTAGATTGGACGGTTCAGTCTAATATTATTCCACTGAAACAGTCCAGTCCAGTGACCAATACTGTATGTAATATATGCATTAATTTTCTATTTTTAGTAAATTTGTATACATAACTTTTAGTTTAAATTTTATACATTATTTTAAACTATCAAATTAAAAGTAAATTAAATATATGTTAATTATTAATATAAATAATATATAAGATAAAATTAAAATATATATTACCTTTAAAAAAATTTTTAATTAAGCTCTTTTTAAATTTTTTAAATTCAAATGTATTAACTAAAATCTTTTAAATAAATCTCTGATTTTAACATTTATGTTTATATATTTATATTTATATAATAATACATAGATCAGTTTTAATAAACAAAAATATAAACTTTTCTGATTTTATATTTTTAAAAATTAAAAAATAGGTTAAAGTACTTTTTAATTAGCTTTTTTAATTTCTAAACCTTAGTATTTATAGAATAAACTTAAATGAAGGTGTAGTAAACATTCTATAAATCTAAAAAATCTTTGTAAACTTAGGAAATATTACAAGAAAAATAATAAAAATTTTATTTGAAACTTATACTAAACTTATAAAAAGCATATCATATAGAATTGAAATACTAAATATTTATTATTTTAAAAATTCTTAATAAATAAAATTTTATTTTAACTGGTTAGATACTTTTAAAAATAGTGTATATTAACGCAAAAGAAAGATTTATCAAATATTAATTAAATAATAAAATATATAAATCTTTTATCTTTTTTAAAATATAAAAAAAATTTATTTTTATAATTTATTATCATTTTCAATTATGATATTAAAAAAAACTAATCACCATTATTTTGCTAAGATCTGTATCATTGTAATATATTAATATTAAATTGCCAAATCTTTGATTAAAAAAAAATTTTTTTTATTTATATTTAAATATTAAAATAATTTGTTTATAATGAATATATTACATAAACTGATCATATACACATTATATAAATAAATATTAAAAAATACAAAAAAAAATTTTTTCTATAAATTAAGTTAAAATAAACGAAAATTTCTGACTTATCTAATCATCATTATAAATATTAATGTTCAGTTTTTGTAAGATTTCAATAGCTTTAGGCTGACTAGATAGTGCAGCTAGCTTTAAATATTTCTTGCCCAATAGTTCATCTTTGGATACACCCAATTTACCATGAATATATAAATCGCCTAGATTAAATTGAGCCGTACTATTATTATTATCTGCAGCTTTCGTAAGATATTCAATAAATACGTTCTTATTAAATTTAGTTCCAGGATTTCCAACTAAACTAAATGCATATCGTAACTGCGCATCTGCCAATCCGTCATCAGCTGCTGCTTTAAATAATTTTGATGCTTCAACCCGATCTTTTTGACCAGCATAACCTTCCCATAAATAATATCCTTTCCAATACTTGGCTGTTGTATTACCTAAATCTGCGTGTGCATTAAAACATTCCCATGCTACATTCGTTTCTTTTCTCTTGTGAGCTGCAATACCATCTTCAAGTGGTATGATTTCTTGTATTGCATCAATAGAGAATTCCATATCCAGATCTGGCAAATCTAACCCTCCTACATCACTAACCGAAATCGCTCTAGTTCCATCCAAATCTAAAGTTTTATCGGGTTTAAGAGCAGGCGAAGCATTGTACCCCGCAGCGCAATATTTTGTATACAAGTCATGTAATTCCAAGAAAATCTGCTGTAATGAAGCTCGAATTTGTGGATCATCTTGCCAAGCTAATTGAGGTCAAAAAATTTATATAGATTCATTTTACAAAATATATTTATATATATATTATATATTGATCTCTTACCGGAAACGATAATTTTCGCATAACTTTTTTGGAGGTTTTGAATATCAGGATTTTCTTTACCAAATGTAATCTTTTCTCGTTTGTTAGACAAAACATATTCTTTTATTTTAGCCATGTCCCAACGTTCGTAGGGAATCTTTTCAAATGCCAATTCCCAAAGAAGCATGCCAAAACTTTTATTTTTTTTAAAAAAAAAGGTTAATAATTTTAACCTAATAACAATTAGAAATAAATAATTGTAATATTCTAACCTGAAAACTTCGCATTTCATGTTATATAACTGATTATTAGCGTTTCTCAATTTCTCGGGAGCAAGCCAATGCACAATTTCAGTTATATTAGTAAGATTAGAGGTACTATCGGTCGTAAGACGTGCATATTCAAAATTTGTAATTTTAGGTTCCAAACGCGCAGTCATCATAATGTTTGCACAACGGATATCGTGATGAAGGATGGAACAGGAATGTAAAAAAGTGATACCACGACAAATATCAAGAGCAATATTCACCTTAAGAATAATGTTAAAATGTTAAAACTAAAAAAAAAAGAAAAATTAATTAAAAGATCTTAATTTTACCTTTGCAGTCCAAGAGATATCAAATGCATTATAAACTTCACGTAGATTTCCATGTTCGGCCCATTCAAATACCTTGACCAGGCGATTATCGACATAAGAGAGTCCATAAAATTTCAAAATGTTGGGAGAATCTCGAAGTTTTCCTAAAATAGTTAGTTGAGCTTGAACCCTTTGAGCTTTCTGGGAATTATCATCTTGTAATGTAGTTGGAATACAAGCGACGTCTATACTCTGCTTTAAGCATTTCCTTAAAGTATAAGGTTCCTCTTTCCCACGACGATCAGATGCCTTCCCTCCAAGGGGTTCAGTAAGCTCATTTGGTTCTATTTTGTTTGCTTTAATAGACTCAGGTATCGGTAGATTACTTTTTTTAATGTCATGAATGCTATCTATTTGATTCTTAATTAATATGACTTCTTGGAGAACTGTATTAATTTGGTTATTACCAGTAGTAATACCACCTTCAATCCTTTCCAAGAACTATATTAAAAAAAAAGAAAGAAAGAATAAAAAAAAGATTAATAATAAATTATCTGAGTTTTTTTTTTTAAAGGCAAAAATAAAAAGTAAAGCTTTGTTACAAATGTTATATAATAACTTACCCTGGTCATTTCGGCTATATCTTCAGAAAGAGCTTGCTGGTCAATTTTACGCTGTTCTTCATTGACAATTGTCATAGTGAAATTCAAATCTTTCATAACGATCTCAAAATCGTTAACTAAGTTATTAAACTTATCTTTAATAGAACCGGAATGTATGTATTTTCTGTAACCCTGTAGTTGGGAGACATCCTTAATAAAATCTTTAATTCTTGTCATGACATCAGTAAATTTTACAAAAGCTTTATAATAATCTTCATTACGAAAATTTTTTTCATTTTCTTGTTTCCTTCTATTTAAAATTTTAATAGCACCATCAGCTATTTGAACTCTATCCATCAAAGCATTACAAATTTTTTTGTTATATTCAACATTTTCATAAATTTTAATAACTTCTCCAATTATTGTTGTAACAGCCGCAATTAATGGTATAAACGGTTTAATGGCTTCTCCAACGGTCCCTACAGCCACAAGAGTAGCTTTTGTAGTATCTAATGAACTTAAACCTATGGCAACTTCTGTAGCACCAGCGACAACCTCTGGAGTAGAATTAATTACGGATTGCATGTTTCCTTCTTATTAATAAAGGATGTGAGTTTTTTTATTAAAAGTCAATAACTTCCCTTTAAAAAGAGAGAACTATCATTATCAATTTGCTATATTTGGAATTGATTTTGTGCAACCATCTATAAAATGAAAAACATCCTTTAATACTTATCAGTGCATATGGATCGAACAAATAAACCAATTGGTTCTAAAATTTTTTGTTCACCTTTTCAGTCCCCCCCCCCCAAAAAACACAATAGGTTAAACGGTTAATATAAATTTAATATAAAATATACTAGATAAGGCCATTTTAAATTCACGTGATAAAGTAATTAAAAGGTCGGCAGTGAAAAAAAAATGTCACTAGAACTAAAAATCCGACATGTACAAAAATAAAATAATAATAAAGTATAAATAAATTGATTTACTCGAATATTCACAAGATATGAACTCGATAATGAAAATTATCAAAATCCTGGTTATACTGATTGTTCTTTGATCGATTGAGCTAAAATGATTGATTCTACATATGTAAGTGAAAAAATGCGGGTTATTCTTGTTTAATTATACAGCTACATTCCTAACATTAGAATGCAAATCCTAAAAATAAATGAATAAAAGATTTCGAAAAAAAAAATCAAAATAATATCTTTAAATATACTAACATCAAATTCATATCAGACAAATAGCAGGCAAAATCTAATATCCTCAATTTTGATAGCAAAACCTGCAATATAAAATGATGCTAATATCCTAGGTTTTTAAAAAGAAGATCATATATAGACTTAAAGAAGGATAAAATAAATACAGAAAAAATTTTATAATTTTTTACAAGATATCTTAATATTCACAAATAGTTTTTCAAAACATCTATCTTTATTAAACATACTTTAATACAAAAATAATTAGTAAATAATCTAATATTATTCAGAGATTTCATTGTAGTGATGGTAAATGATCAAGTCATTTGATAATTTTGAATTAATCTTTGAATGACCATTAAATGATCTAGTCATTTGAGATCATTTGTCATTTGGTTATTTAAATGTAATACAAGCTAAATTCTATATACTAATCAAAATTACAAATTTATATTATGTGAAATATTTATGAAAACGTTTAAATTATTAAATTACATTAATTATTTTAGTCATAATTATTAAGATCACATAATATAATTTTTAAATAACTAGATCATTTATCATTTAATATTGAAATAATCAAATGACATATGACCAGTCATTTGAATTATTTGAGATCATTTGGATCCCTTGCAATTACTGTTTTACTATAGAGTAGCCAAAGTATTAGTATAGTTAAAATAAAATAATTAATACTACAAAAATATAATAATTAATAATTCTATTCTTAATTCATTATCCAAAAATAGAATAATAGCTTATTTATTTTCTCAGATTCAAAAAAATAAAATATTAAAGACAGCGCTAAAGAAGATAAAAATAATGTAAATATAATATAAAGTATATTTATACAATTAATTCTATATGTTATGAAGAAGCTATTATAAATAAGATACTTGAATGTATATAAAGTAATAACTAACTAATAATATAGTTAAAATAAAAAGTATTTCCTTAAATGAATTTCAAATATGATAAAAGTATTTCTTATATTTTACTAAATGGATAAGCTGATCTTAGACAAGAATAAGCTAAAAAAATTAAATTGATAAAGTATTTTAAATATATTATATTATATAAAAATAAAAGGTTTACATAATATACATAATAGAAATATTTTACCTTAAATTCATCAATAAAATAAAAAATTTTATAAGAAGAAGTAATATTTGTTAAATAAATATTAAAGATAATTAGATAAATATTATAAATATATAGAAAATAATAAATAACAAAGATAAACAAATAGCAAATAAAATAATAAAGTATAGAAAAAACTTATATGAAATATAATAATTTTAGATAGCAAAATGTTATAAATTAATGGATATGATTAAATAAATAGATCATTAAGGATTTATTTTCTTCATATATAATATAGCAGATTTTTATTAATTAAAATTATATAAACTTATACTAAAAGAAAAAGTATTTAATAAGCAATAATAAAATATTATTAAAAATTAACATATAGCAATATAGTTTTAATAAAAGATTTGATATATTTTTTTATAATATTAAATTATAATAGAATTTAGAAGAATGATAGTATCAGTTTGTATGATAATATTAAGAAAATGTGTATGTATATAAAATAGAAAAAAAATATATTAATAATTGAATAGGAAAAATTAGAAAATAATAAGAATCTAATGAAAAATGCAATTAAATATATTAATTTAATAATAATAACAATTAATTCAGATATTAACATATCTATAATAAAGAAGTATTTATATTATAAATAGTGAGAAAATAACTAATACATTAGCGGTCATAAGTATCTGACTGCCTGAGATTGTCTAAAATTATTATATTTTCTAGAAATATAATGTAATATAATACATGATCACTTGTAAATTTATAAGTGTCAATGATACAAAAAAAAAATTTAGATGATTATCAAACTTTCGCTTAAAAAATAGAACTTTTTTTAGAGAAATGACATGAAATTATCTTTTTATGTGAGCATCCAGCTGATTCAAAGTTTAGTTTTAGATTTATTGCTAAACAGGTACATTGTAATAAATCTACAGCTATTTATTGGATTAAAAGATATCATGAAAATCAGGACTTAAGTACTTCAGAAAGATCAAGACGATTTTGTGTAATATCTGCGAAATAAGATGACAAGATTGTAAAGATAGCAAAAAACAAACATAATATAATAGCCATTTAAATACAAGAAAAAATGGAAGAAAGAGGTGTTGGACTTAGTGTAAAAATAGTAAAGTAACTTTTTTATAAGTCTAGAGAAAAGTTTAGTAATTTCTAAACCTTTGCTTAAAGAAGACCATTAAAAAAAAAGGTTGCAATAGGCAAAAAAACATAAGAATTTTGATTAGAATCAAGTTGTTTTTACAGATGAGAGTACATTTCAATTATATACATCAAAAAAAAGGTTTAGCAGTTTTTCAGTAGAAAAAAGTGTTTCGTTCTATTAAACATTTGCTAAAAGTTCATGTTTGGAAATGTTTTTCTGTTTTTGAATTTGGTAAGCTAATTTGCTTTTAAAGAAACCTTAATGCTAAATTTATGTATACTATTTATAAACAGGGTCTTCTGGCTTCTACCTCTAAACTTTTTGGTAAAGGTAACATAGATTGGATTTTGCAAGAAGATAATGATCTAAAGCATCAATCAAAAATCGTAAAAAAATGGAAGGAAAAAAATGGCATTGAGGTACTTTTTAGCCATCAATATTTCCAAACCAAAACCCTATAGAAAACGTTTGAAGAATAATAAAAATTAATATATAAAAAAAAATTTGATCAATTAAAGGATTAAAGAGGGAACTTACAAAAGAATAGAACTGATTATTATCTGTACTTGTCACAAATTTAGTAGCTAACATAAAAAGGCGTATAGCTGCACTTATAGAGTCAGATGATGATTACATAATGTATTAATTTTAATTAGTTGGTTATATATTTTTTAAATAAAAAAAATTTTGAATTTACTTATTTGTAGTCAGAGTTAAAAGCGATCAGATACTTATAATTACTACTGTAATATGTAAAACTATATAAAACTAATTAATAAATTATAATAATATATATTAATGTTTCATACAGATTTGGATTGATCTAGATCTAATTCAAATTTAACAAATTAGATTCAAATTAGATTTATCAAATTCAGATCAAATCTGATCTGTCAGATTTGAATTTAGATTCAAATCTAATTCATTAGATTCAAATTTAGATTCAAATCTAATTCATTAGATTCAAATTTAGATTCAAATCTAATTTATTAGATTCAAATTCAGATTCAAATCTAATCTGTCAAATCTAATTTAATTTTTTTAGAGTTGAAAAGTTTCTTTCATTAAAAAGGAATAAATTTTCAAATCTCTTTTAAAACTAAAAAGATTTCTTTTATTAAAAAAAGTGATTTTTCAGATCTTCTTTAAAGCTAAAAGATTTCTTTTATTAAAAAAAAGCAATTTTTCAGATCTTTTTTAAATCTGAAAAAGTTTTTTTTATTGAAAAGAACAAATTTTTAAACTTTTTTTAGAATTGAAAAATTTTTTTCATTAAAATGGAATGATTTTTTAGACTCTTTTAAAGCTAAAATTCTATATTTTTCATTGAAAAGAACAATTTTTTAGACTTTTTTTAAAATTGAAAATCTGTTTTTTTCATTGAAAAAAATGAAATTTTTAGATTTTTTTTTTGAAACTAAAAAGGTTTTTTTTATTGAAAAGGAGTGACTTTTCAAATCTCTTTTAAAGTTAAATAGGTTTCTTTTATTAAAAAGAAATAACTTTTCAGATTACTGAAAAATTATTTTTCAATAAAACTTTTCAGATCTAAATTAAATCAGATTAAATTTGAATAAAATCTGATTTAATTTGATTTTGCAGAATACTAGTATACATATTATAGTAAATCTTATTACTTTAGTATTAAATAAAATAAAGAAAATAATATAAATTTGAATATTTAAAGAAATTATAATTAAATGAACATATACAATAATAGTTAAAGGTTAAAACTAGTTAAAATAAGGAATAATCTATATATAAACTCACATAATAAATTTTAACTTCGGAAATAATAAGCTAACATTAATCTAAAACTAGTATTAAGTATTCACAAAATATTATAATATATTTTTAAATATACTAGTAAAGTTAAATTAAGATTAATATTATATTCAATAAAATTCTTAGTAATAGTAATCCAAATGATTCATTATTAGGATTAGTATAAAAATTTTTAATGATTCATTATTAAGATCAGTATAAAACTTCTAATCAATAATATGTCTAAAAGAGATATTTTTTATTTAAAAAATATATCATTTTCTTTTTAGTATACTACTATATTATTATTATTAAAATATATATTTGTTAATTTAAACTTTAATAAAAAAGTTAAATTAGTTATATAATATAAGAAAAAAACTAAAAGAAGAAGTATTCACAAATTAATAAAGTAAAAAATATAAACTACTATATGCCACTACATATAGTACTCAGGGTCTTAATCAAAAATATGATTTTTCAAATTGAATAGTACTCACAAATACTAAATGAAGAATTAGGTATTATTTTAAAAAGAATATAATATACAGAAGATACTGTATATAAAGATTACAATTACACAACTTTAATAAATAAATATCAAAAATAAAATTAAAATTACTTTTCTTATTCAATTTAGCTTTGTAAATATTGAGGAAAACTTAATATTTTTCCTTACTTTATATAAAAATTATGAAAAACACTTAAGAATAGGGAAAGTTAATATTAAAGACATAATGCTATACCCAAGTATTAATCACGAAAGGTATTATTTTTAAGAGATACTATATACAGTGATATACAATAATTATTTCTAATATAAAATCAATCTAAAAACTAAAAGAATTGTTATTATTTAAGCTATATTAATATATAAACTGATCAAAGAAAATGAAAAAATTATAAGAATAAAACTATAACCATTACCTTTTTGTAATGAAGATAAATAGAAAAAATTTTGCCAGATAAAAGTACTACTTTATATATTATATATAAGCATTATTAACTAAACAAAAATAAGATATTCTTATTAATTATATATAATTAAAATATTGAGACAATTAATAACAATCTAAAAGACTTGACAAAATATAGTTAATAATAGAAAGCATATAAATAATAATAAAAATATAGATAAACTTAAAAATAAAGAAACAGAAAATTTCAAATATTAAATACTTCAATGATTTCAAAAGTAGAAATATATTAAGCATTATGATTGAATTAATAATTTAAAGTAATATTTCTCAATAAATGACCTAGAAAGTATAGGCAAATTTTTTAAACAGATATCTAATAATATAAAAATGATAACTGAGAAGTGAAAGAAGAATTAATAAAATACTAAAATTTTAATAATATTTAAAAAAAAATATATAGAGATTTGAAACACATTATAAAAAAATATTTACATATAAATATACAGTCAACTCTTAATATAGCAAACTCTTAATATAACGAATTTTTTGAACAAATATAATAAAAATACTCTTGTTATAGCAAATTGGCCAATTAAATCTTTTAAAATTTTCATTATAACCTTATAGTAAAGTTGAGGTCTAAGACATAGAATTCGTTATAACAAGAATTGATTGTATAAAATTGTTAAAATAATAATTATAAATATAACAAGTACTAATAAAATATTTATTATACAAGTAATAAAAGTATGTTTTTGCAGAATGACAAATAGAGAAATAAATATTCAGACATTATAATAACACTTATAGGAGTTAGTTGTATTTAACATAAATGATTAATAATATATCTAATGTTTTACATACTAATTTGCAATAACAAAATATTGATTTAAAACAGTATTAGATTAAATAATTACATAAAAAACTACAGTATATAAATATATTATTATAAATAAGAAAAATATAATAAGTAGGTATATATTAGCATAGTTTGACAAATAATTTAGATAAATATTTATAAAAAATGTAAATGAATTTTTTAATAAAAGATTATTCATATGATTTAATTTAAATAATTTCTTTTAGTATTTAATATACTTCTATTTATAATAAAAATTTTATATAATAATATAGGTTAATTGCTAAGAAAATCAGGTTTCTAGAATTTTTTAAGAAAATTGAGATTTTTATTGCAATTTAATTTTGATATTATTAGATTAAAATGCATTAAGCTTTTAATTTTAATCAAAAATTTTTTAGAATCTGATTTTTCTAAAAATCCTTCTATATATCAAACAATAGTATAGCTATATATAAGAAATTTTAAAAAAATATATAAATTTATAATTATCTAATAATAATTAGAAGATTTTGAAAAAATAAAGAAATTTCAAAAAAATTCTACTATAATTATGTAAAGAAAAAAATATCATAAATAATTAGAAAATATTTATTACAAAATTTAAAAATAATCTAAATTGAATTAAAAAAGAGCAATTTTTAAAAATAATATTTATTCTAATAATATAAAATAATATAGATAGAATTAACAGAAAACTAAATAAACTAATAATCAAAATTAATATAATATATATAAGTAGAAAAAAAGCTAAATAAGTTAGTTCAGATATTGCAAAGAGACTTAAAGTATAATTATTAATAACAAAAGAAGCTTAAGTTATATTAATAGCAAAAATAATAACAAATTTATAAGTATTATATAAGATATAATATTTAAGAATAAAGGATTATCATTACATTTTAGATTATATATAGAATCCACAATATTAAATTCTAAAAAGATAATAGTGATGTTGATAATATCAATAAGACAGATTAATTAAAATTTGAATCTGATTTAAATCTAATTCAACTTTAAAAAATCTGAAAAGTTTCTTTTTATTAAAAAAAACAAATTTTCAGTTGTTCTAATTAAACAATAATGAATTATTTAAGAAGAATTATAAGAAATTATTTAAATTAAATAATAATAAATCCTTTAAAATGAATAATAAATATTATTCTAATTTAATAATATGATTTGAGAATTATCATTTTTATGTAAAACTATAAAAGTGATAATTGTTATATCTATTATCAAATTCACTTAAAAATTGAATTCAGCCTCTATTTTTAGTGATAGCTTAATTTGAATAATACTGTAATATGCAATAAAATTAAAATATTATTTAAATTGAATGATAAAATATTATTTAATTAGAATAATAAGATTTTACTTAATTAGAATAATAATAAATCTTCAAGAAGAATAATTAGAGTTCTGTATAAACTGAATTGTTTGCAATTAAATGAGCTGATTTATCTAAGTTTAGCTTAAGCCACTATAAAATAAATTATAAGCCAGATAAGTTAGCTTATATTGTGATTTAATTTGTGTTATAACTCAGCTTGTTAGCTTACATTTTCTTTTTTAAAGAAAATAAATTCAAAAATAGTTTTATTTATAAAAAAACTGCTTTGATGATATTACTTAAAAAAAAATGACTTAGTAATGTTTTTTTGAAGAAAAATAAACTTAATAATATTTTCTTTAAAGAAGAATGAATCCAGTGCCATTTTCTTTGAAAAAAAATAAATCCAATAATGTTTCCTTTAAAGAAAAATACATTTAGTGGTATTTTCTTAAAAAAATGCATCTAAGGTTAAATTTATTTAAAGAAATTCATTTCTAAAATAATTTCCATTAAGAATTTCACTTCTAAAGTGATTTTTTGAAGAATTTCACTATCAGAATAACTTTCTTAAAAGATTTTACTTCCAAAATAACTTTCTTGAAGAATTTTACTTCTGAAATGATTTTTTTAAAAGATTTCACTTTTTAAGCAATTTTCTTAAAAAATTTTACTTCTGAAATGATTTTCTTGAAAAATTTGCTTCTGGAGTGATTTTCTTGAAGAATTTCACTTTTAGAATATTTTCTATTAAGGACTTTACTTTCAAAGTAATTTTCTTAAAGGATTTTATTTTTGGAGTAATTTTTATAATATTAGAAAGAATTAATTAAATTACTAAAATAGATTAAATAAATGCATAAATAATATATATCAATAAATAAGTAATTAATACAAAAAAAGTTGAAAAATAGAGAATAGAAACTAGTAGAAAAGTTTTTTATATAAAATTATAAAAGTAAAATATAGAATACTTTTGATTATAATAAAAATATATAAAAAAGAGATCAAAAACTTATAAATATATATATTCTTGATAGTAAACATTCTAATTTTCAACTTTTACTAAATTCTATAACCAAAAATTTTAATAAAATAATTATTAATAAATAAAACTTTTAAATAAAATAAGCTAATTTTATATTCTTACAGGCTATAATAAAGATTATTTTTAGTTTTTTTATAATATTCTTTACAAATTAAAAACCTTTCTGAGAAACCAAAATCTTTTCGGTTATCATGAGAATAAATGGTATATTATGCAAATATAATATATAATTTTTTTTAATAAGTTAACTTTAAAATTATTAAATACTATTAGAGCAGTAACATATATTACCTAATATTATTTAATTATAAGCATTGTTAACGTTACTCTTTCTGTCGAATAAGTTACTATGATTTGAAGTCAGGGAGGCAATAACTATGACTTAAATCCAATCAACTTGATATGCTGTTTATTAGAGTTTATTTAGTTAATAAGAATAAAGTATAAGTTTTATGTTTGCAAAATGTTAAGAGTGTTTATTATTGTTATTAAATATATTTTGAATACAATGTTAAAAACTTGTAGGAATCTGTCTGAAATCTGTTCTTTTTTCAAGGCATTTTCATACCCTTTATATAAGAAAATACAATTAAAGAAAATCTATGATATTTATGATACTACTGACAATAATAACAGAGCTAACA
>CAJVPP010000930.1:0-24480 GCA_910592005.1 Funneliformis mosseae | reverse complement strand
AGATGTAGATCTTCAAAATAAATATAGTTAGATTTCTTTTTTGTATTACATAGATTGATCTACATACATTTTTTTTTTTCAAACCCATGGTGTTTTATTTTTGTCATTTGATAAAAAAAAAAATAAAAACCAAATAAAAAAAATTTTTTTTTATTTATAAATAATAAATTTTATAATAAACACTTCCTTTCGCATACTCACACTCCTTTAAAAACCTTCTTTATGTATTATTATTTTAAGATTCAGTTAACTTCTGAACAGAGAGCATAAGCAATTATACTGCTTAAAAACAGCTTTGCTTTAAGAGAAATTATCACAAAAGTTGGTTGTAAAAGCTATACAACCATTTTAAGACTAAACAAATCAGGTTCAGGTTGTCCAAGAAAATTGAATAAGCAAGTATAATGTTCTCTTATAAGATGTTTAATGACAAAGGAATGTACAACCACGATCTAACTCTAAAAATCACTAAAAACTTCTGATAATATTAAAATCAGCACTAACACTATTCGTAGAGCTTTGAAAAGAAATAGTTTAATAGCTCGAGTAAAGCATAAAAAGCTACTTTTATCAAAAAAAAATCATGAAAAATGCCTTAAATTTGCAAAGAGATATAAGGATTGAATAATAAATGAATAGAACAAAATTGTATAGTCAAATAAGTTCAAATTTCAAATATTTGGTTTAGATAGACATGAGTATTATTGAAAAAAATAGGAAAACCCTTTTAAAATACTCATATTAAACCTACTGTTAAGTTTAGTGATGAAAGTGTTTTTGTATGAGAATGTTTTACATCTTATGGTATAGATTATCTCTGTAAAATAGATAGTAGGCTTAATGCAAAACTTTACTGTAAGATTTTAGATAAAGACTTTATAGAGACTTTGCAATACTATGAATTAAGTACTTATAATATTTTCTTTATATAAGATAATGACCTTAAACATACTGCTATACTAAAAAATGGTTTGAAGATAATAATGTAGAGCTTTTACCTTGGCTATCACAATCTTCTAACTTGAATCCAATTGAACACTTGTAAAATGATGTGAATCATCATATTAAAGCATTAGATATTAAAATTAGAGAAAAATAGAGACTGGACTTGTATTTGTTTAACTTGAGTCAAATCGAATTAAATTCTGATTTGAGTCAAGATTTTCTTAATTCAAGTTAGAATTCAAGTTGACTCGAATTAAAACTACTTAAGTTAACTTCAAATTTATGCTATATTTTATAAATAGCATGTAATTCTTTTCTTAAACTGTATTTATTAGCATAATATAATTAACATTTATTATTTAAATAAAAATTTTTCAAAAAAATTTCCTTTAGTTCAATCCAAAAAATATCACAAAATTTTAGCCTTACATTGTACTTTTCTAGCCTGTATTATAACTTTAACTCAAGTTTGACTTAAATTTCTGACTTAAATTTCCAACTTGAATACTGACTTGAGTTAACTTTTCTGACTTAAGTCCAAACTCTAGAGGAAAAGATATGTTATAGGAGCAAATTCATAAGATATAGGAAGAAACTGTATTAGAAATATGTATCAAATTAATAGAATCAATGCCAGAAAGAATAAATGATGTAATCAAAGCAAAAGGTGGTTATACTCGATGGTAAGAATATTTGGTGAAATTTTTAATTGGGATTAATTTAGTTTTTTTTAAAAAAATTTAATAAATTTATTATATTTATGAAAATGCCATATTAAACATACCATTATTTAATAAATAATCACGTGATAAAAATTTTCTGATTTATCAAGTAATATTAAAATTGCTATATTATGAAGATCTTATAGTATACTATATATTTAATAAATATTAAAATAATCAGATTTTATTTATTAATTATAAATCACATGATTAATAATAAATAATATAGTGATGCATTTTTTTAGAAGCCACAGTATGTACTGTAATGAATTAAGAAAAGCATTAATCCAATCTCTTTTGTTGTTAATAGTGAAGAAGATGAAGATTATAACTGATTTTCTATTTTCAAGAATGTCTCATAGCCGATCACAGACACTTAAGCTTAGTTCTGACAGATTTAGGATTCTTTTCAAGCTCAAGAAGAGGTTAAAAAGAACTAAGTCTGATTTAACAAAGCTATCAAGAAATGACAAAAGTCTTGTGAACAAGCTGCAACTAATTATTCATATATAAAATAATCTATTATAAATTTTATTTAGGTGAATTTTACTTAAAAATAAAAATAAGTCTTTGATTTTTAACAAATAATAATAGGATCTTATTACGTTAAAATTCAGATACTCTTACTTAAGTCTAACAAATGCTATTATCTACAAAAAATGTTCATAAGTATATTAGTCATGTAACTAAAAAATTTCTTTTAATCCAATAATTATCCAACAGTCGTATAAAATTTATAGAATATTATTAAGACTAATTAAGAGACACAATATAAAATTTTGACTATTTATGGTTGACCTATCAAAACTATTGAAATCAAAAGTTTTAACTTTTGTCAAAATAGGGTTTGAGTTTATTACGCAACTTTAGTTTGAACATATTTTTTTTTAAAAGAATATTATTTTTGAATGATTCATCGTCTATACTTTTGCTAAATGAAATAAACAAGTAAAAAAATACCAATGAGAATAAGAATGTAAATTATATTATGATGTGATAAACTTTAAAAAAGTCTGTGATAAATAAATCACGTAAACTTTAGAATTCCATAATCTGACAAAATTCTCATTTTTCTATAAATTTACATTCATTTGCAATAAATGATCAGCACATTTATTTGATGTGTTTTTTATCATTCTTTTATGTACATTCATTATTAAATGATACAGTTAATAATATTCTTTCCATATCTAAGATACTGATAGAGTCCCCCATATATACATATATTATATATTATTATTTAACAACCTTTTTGACATAGATTTGGTTTAAAGGTTTGATATTTTAATTACAAATACCTTAGAGGAATTGTAGGGTGAACATAAGCAACTATTTAATATTGATATCACACATAAAAGCTGATTTAAAAATACACGCTAGATTTATTTAAAATTAATAGCAGGTTAGGTGTAAATATTATAAATGAAGGAAAAAACAAAATATATTTGCGAAATTATTATCGAATCTATGATAATTAGAAATAATTTTAAAAAATATAATAAAATTTTATAAATTAATAGTCTAAATGCAAATTAAACCTTATTATTTTTTTTTTGTGAAATTTTTAAAAATTGAATATTTATTATTTCTTAGATTGTTTAACAAGTAAACTATAAACTTAAAATACAGCTTTACTATAATTTTATTATAACTTTAATGATCTTGATAACATTTTTGTACAATCTGATTAAATCAGGTGATGATCTTCTTAAATTTATTATAAATTTTCAAGTTTGACATAATAGCCAAAGTAGTTAAAGAAAAGAAAATTATAAATAAATTATAAATTATAAATATTAAAGGCATTATCAACTATTTTATAACTGATGTGAAAAAAATACTTTGTTGAAAATTTTTCCTAATCATTTATAAGATTCAAAAATCCTGAGATTTAATATCTGATTAAAGTGAGTATTTTGTCAGATTTTCTTAAATTACTCTAATAATAAACAGGTTTTAAATTCAGTAAGTTGTCATATGTCAGTCACAAGTTCCATATTTATCCATTCTAAATAAACACTCATAAATTTGACTTTTCTTTAAGAATGTTAATTATATCATATGGGTTCAGTATCCTTTTGTATATATATTTATTATAATATCAAATGAAAATGCTAATATATATGCATAAAAAAATCTTCCCTATTCATTGAATACAGAAAATCACAAATTTAAAAATTTTATCTTGTTAAATTTAGTTGAAATTGATTTGGATTCAATATATTTCTTGTTAGAATTTGGAAATATGATTGAATTAAAAATTATTACTAATAACTAGAGTCATCATATGACGCTTTCATATGTCATTTTCACTAAAACAGAACGTCTTAACAGTGATGCTGCAAAAATCAAATAAGTATAAATTATTATAATACTGTATTTAATGTTTAATATCTCATTGAACGTAATTTTAGTGATAAAGTTATTTAATCTGATATATTAAGGTAAAATTATATCTCAATGATATAAATTTGATTTACAATGCATTTTAATACATTTATAATTCTTATCTTATTTATTAGCATTGACTAATTAAAGTCATTGAAAAGAATAAAAAGCCATATATCTAAGTCAGATTCAAAGGTAAAAAGAAAGATTTCACACTTGAAGAAATTTCTTCAATGATCTTGGTAAATTTAAAGAAAACTGCAGAAGCTTACCTTAGTACAAAAATTAATAATACCATAATTATTTCACCAGCTTAATTTAATGAATCTTAACGTCAAGCAATAAAAGATTTCAGTAAAATCACTGATTTGAAAGTATTATACATAATTAATAAGTAACTATAGTGGTTATTGCTTATAGTTTGAATACAAAAGCTTGTGATAAATAAAACATTCTTATCTATGATTTAAGTGGTAGTTTTTTCGATCTTTCACTCCTAACTATAGAAGAAGGAATTTTTAAAGTAAAAGCCATTGCTGGTAATATAATTCTTGATGAAATCAACTTATAAATCATTATTTAACTAAAAAATTAAGGAAGATCTTACAACAAATGCAGGTGCTTTCCATCGATTAAAAATAGCTTGTGAATGTGTAAAGCGTGAACTTTTTTCATCATCAAAAGCTTCCATAGAAATAGATTTACTTTTCAAATATATTGATTTCTATACCTTCTTAATATGTGTAAAATTTAAAGAAATTAAATTAAGACTTATTCAATCTACAATAGAAATCATTAAAAAGTACTTCAAGATTCTAAATTAGACAAAAGTCAAATTTATAAAATTGTTCTAGTTAGTGATTTCAATACATATTCTTAAAATCCAAAAGATAGTATCTGAGTTCTTTAATGGTAAAGAACTAAATAAATCTGTTAATCCTGATGAAACTGTGGCCTATAATACTGTCATTCAAGATACTATTTATCTAATAATATTTCTAAAAAGCTCAAGATTTTTTTTTACTCGATATTGCTACTTTATCTCTGAATATTAAATTTACCAGCAGTACCATGATACGCTTATTAATTATAATACTGAAGTATCTATTGAGATTCTGAAATTATTTTAACAGATTTTGAAAATTAATCAGAAATGCTTATTCGAATTTTTGAAGGTAAACGTATATTCTTTTTTATTCTTTTTTATACTGGCTCTCTTTAAATAATATCTATCTTCAAAGTCTTTATTTTATTAAAAAAATCCATTATAAATAAATTTGTTAAAAAAAGATCATTTATATATATATATTTATAAAATTGTTTTTATATATTGTTAGCTTTTAATTAGTAAATTCAATATAACAAGATTTTTTTAATATAAAAAATCTATATTATACCAAAATTCATTATATTGTGAAATTTGTTATATTAACATTTGTTATATTAAGAGTTAATTGTATAATAAATTTAAAAATTATATATAATAAATAAATATGAAAATAAAACTATTATAATATTTTAACATATATAATTGATTTAATTAATATAAATAATATTTTGACATTTTTAATATTTTCATTATTTTTTTGCAGTTATTATTCATAAATACTGATTTCTTATAATATTTCTTCTCTCTAATTTTTGAATTCTAAGATTAAAGTTTTCTTTATTAATTAATGTAATTTGTTAAGCATATTAAATCAATGCTTGAAATTTATTAACTTTTAAGCATTGAATCATGACTAAGAAAATTTCACAAGTCCTATAGATTTGTATTAATCTTAATAATTTAAACAAATAATATATTATATTAGTAAACATATCTTTTATTATAATTATTCTAAGAAATTAGATATACATTGAAATAGGTAAAATTATTATTTAGAAAACTATTTAATGAATATAATATCAGCATAATTTCTTTGAAGATCATTTATATAGATTAATTAATTAAATTTATTTTCTAAAATAATTAATCATATAGATTTAGATGTTTATTTAACTATCTTTCTATAGATCTATTAACTTTATTAATGAGTTTATTTTATTTTCTAGTATTACTTTAACTTTATTTTTATTAAATATATTTAATATAGTTTATTTTATTAATTATCTAATCTGTATAAATATCTCTATATTTCTCTAATAATGAATTTATTATTATATTAATAAAGAAATATAATTAATCAAATATAAAACTTATTCTTTATAATCATTTATACTATTTATAATTTATTCATAAATCCTTTACATTCATTTACAATCCCTTTAATTATTAATAAACTTGTTATATATTATTGTATTAATTCACTATATTGATTTAAAATTTTTGAAATGTAGTCTTTAAAATATCTTATATTTATTTTTGTGTTATTATATTGAAAATAATCTTTGATGTTATTATAAATACTCACTTGTGATTCCTTAAGTAATTATCATAGTTTTATTTAACTCTTACAAAATTATTTTAAGTTATAAATCTTATGTAATAATATTATTACATATATTTTATAATTTAAAATAATTTATATAAAAGATAATAAAATTATGATAATTACTTAAAGAATCACAATTGAATATTTATTGTAATATTAAAAATTATTTTCAATATAATAACACAAAATAAATATAAAAATATTTCAAAGAATACATTTTAAAACTTTAAGTCAATATAGCGAATTAATTATATTATGCAATAAATTTATTAATAATTAAAGGATTGCAATTAAATGAATTAAATACAAAGGATTCACAAAAAAATTTAAATGATTATAAATAGTTAAGAAGAATAAGTTTTATATTTAATTAATTATATTACTTTCTTAATGCAATAATAAGTTTATTATTTAAAAATTATTATTTTATTAGTTTACCTTTATCAGAAAAGTAATAAAACTTAATAAAAATATAAATATATTAAATAATTAATAAATAAATTAAATTAAATATATTTAATGAAAATAAAGTTAACAAATCTATAAATATTAAATTAATATAAAAATTAAATAGACTGTTATATTAAAATTAAATTGATATTTAGAATCCATATGATTATCTTAGTAAATAAATTATCTAACTGATTAATATAAAATATCTTCAAGAAAATAATATTAATATTATAATTTTCATTAATTTTTATTAAAAATTTTATCTATTATAATATGTTTCTTAAATAAATATATTCAGCAGAACAAAAATCTAATTTTTTATTATGTAAATACTTTGTTATATCAAGGAGTAAGAGAATCTAATTGAAGATTACACAATAAAATTTTAGATCAAAAAAACTGTCCACTTGACTTTATGCTGATCATTTTATTTTTTCATTATATTTGAAATGTATTGATATATGAAAATTTTTTATTAACATTTTCAAAAGCTGATGTTCAATAGTTAATTACTACAGGTAAGAATCATATTACTAAAATTTCATAGCCCTCAATATATTATTAGCTTTCTGTCATCAAAATATTGTAAACTATATATATATATCTATCATTAAATATTATTAAAATAAAGACAGACAGAAAAACTAACATTTTATTTTATTAGACTCAAATATGAATTTATATATATTTTCAACATGTTTACTCCATAAATATAGTGACTTAACAGAATTTCTTTGTATATTTAAAGAGCTTGGCATAGTTTCGGAAAGGAAATCAAATAAAAACAAATAACAAACCTTATTTTTTTAACTTACCTTTTTAATTCAGGTTCTAATGTTCGATTTGGGCATATAAACAAATGCCTAAATCCGAAAAGTGATGAAACTGCAGCCTAAAATAAATGCAGTCTTCCACCGCCATTCTTTTTGCCGGGGACTGTATATATATAGTTAAATTTTTAAGTATTTAATATCGAGAATCTTATCGTTTTGTAATTGGGATAATCCAAGATACTTAAAAGATCATCTAATTACACGAAACTTAAAAGTGGTTACACTATTAATTATGCATGCATGCAAATGCTTTAAAATTTAGTTAAATAAGCTTGAATTTTTTAATTTCAATTTTTAATTTTTTGTTAAAAAAAATGTCCGTAGAATGTTTACAAGATGATTATGAGAGATTATTTGAAAATGACAAAAGTTATGATGTCATTATTTATGTTAGTGAAAATGAAAACGTTAAAGAACTACGTGCGCATTCAATAATTTTACGTTTTAGGTCGTAATATATTAATGATGAATTAACTAAAGAAAATGTTGAGAAGAGGGAAGGGAAGTTTATTTTAAAAATACCCAACATTTCCCCAGATATTTTTAAAATTATCTTAAGGTAAATAAAGTACGACAACTACGATAATAATATAAACCAAGTTACTAATATCTCTTTAAATTTCAGATATATATACTGCGGAAGGATTGATATGACGAAGTTAGAAGGAACTGAAATATTAAATCTTTTAAATGTAGCAAATGCACTTACTCTCCAATCTTTAGTTCCCGAAATTAAAGATTTTTCAATTAAAAACCATCATGAATTTTTATAAAACATTCCTATAGGAATTCTTGAAACAATTTATCAATGTGAATCCTTCACGAAATTGTTTTATAATGAAAATATTTGTGAAGACCCTGAAGAGCTTTTTAATTCTGATAAATTTATCAGCATAAAAGCACCTTTAATAAAATTCCTTTTAAAGCAGGATGATTTAAGTCTGGTTGAAGTTGATATTTGGAAAAGTTTAATTAAGTGGGATTTTGCTCAGAACCCTTCTATTCCTAAAGACGTCAAAGAATGGAAAAATGAAGAAATTACAATTATGGAAAGAACTCTTCATAGATTTATCCCTTTAGTTAGATTTCATCATATGCCTTCAGAAGATTTTCTTGAATACGTTCTTCCTTTTAAAGAATTAATACCACAGGATTTGGTTTTTAATCTTTTAACTTATGCTTTGGCTCCAGATAAGAAATTAAATATTAATATGCAATCACCTAGAAAGTCAAAATGTTTTTCAATTCGTGATTTAATTTGTGATTCAATCCTAATTAAATCACAACATTTATATATATTTTCCGGCTGGATTGATAAAAAGGAAAATATGTTAAGAAGACGCTTTATGATTTCAAATTGCTTTACCGTGCCAGTAGGGATGGTAATACTCAGTCTGCATTTCATCAAAAATGTGATAACAAAGGTGCCAATATAGTCGTAATAAAAATTAATGGAACTGAACAAATAGTAGGAGGATATAATCCATTTGGTTGGGAAGGATCTGGATGGAAAACTACCAAAGATAGTTTTATATTCTCATTCATAAATAGAACAAACCTTCAAACTTCAAAAGTAGGTTATATTAAGGATGATCATACTCAATATGCTGTACTTTGTGCTTCAAATTATGGTCCATATTTTGGTCAAAGTGAAATTTTTTTTAGTAATGGTGTTTGGTATGCTAGTTCAGATTCTTATCCTCAAATTGATATTCCAAATGGTCAGTTTCATGCAGATGATTATGAAGTATTTCAAGTTAATAAAAGATAATACATGTATTTATTTTAAATAAAATATATTTATCTTGTAATACCAATACTTATTTATGAGATACTATACTTTAAATTATACTTAGTAAATTATTAAATCGAAACTTTACAAAATTAAGTTGGTTGAACGCAATTGTGGCGAAATACATTGTTTTAGTGTGAAGAAATCATACCAATTAAACAATTGAATGCAAAAAATAATTTTAATCAGGTACAGAATTATGTCTAATCATAAATATGCCAACTTCGAACTTATTTTTTTACGTGCACAATATATTGACAATTTCTCTAAAAGTATATACTGAACATTATTTTACATCGAATAAGTCAACAACGAAAATTCAAATTCTACAAAATTTTTATATTTCATAAATTTGGTATTCACAACTTATAAATACAAAATATTTATTAAGATTCTCTCAAGGTAAATTGCAATTAGTATAAGCAAAGAGAACTTATTTAGATACAAAAAGGACCTAGAGTGTAAATACAATAACTGATTACAGGTATAGATTGAACAACTGAACCACGGGGTCTAGGTTAAGATGATTATACATGACAAAAGAAAACGATTCACTTTAATTCTATACATTAGTGATTGGAACCGGCTAATTATTAACCGGTTAATTGGGATTTACTATAATGGTTGTTCGGTTTATTATTAGCCGGTTAATTCAACGGTTAATTAACATATTCGCACTTAATTTAATAATTAATTTATACATTTTCGGCATCAATATTCCACTTAAATGTTTATTTTTTTTATTTATGTAGATATTTTTAAATAAGGAATGTAAGAATATATTTGAAAACGAAGCTGATTTTAAATAAATAAAAGTTTATGATTGATCTTCAACTACATTTTTATATTGACAATTATTAATGACAGTTCCAATCATAATGTATAGTGCATTACATTCAATGTATTATAAAACAAACACGGCAATATTTTTTATGGTCACTGGTGTAGAAAACGGTAAATCTAGTAATGCTACAGAATTGCCTAAACTACTCGCAAAATATAATAAGTTTTAGAGTTAGGATCTCATTTGCTTACTACGACATGTTATATGGTTGATTAAAACATAATATACACGATTTGAACTATTTATTTTGAACTTCATGGAAGAATTGCGAGCGCTATTTACTATTGTGATAAGTGTGATAAAAAGGCAATGTTGAGTATCTAAGTATATTCATTTGTTTACGTGAAATATATTCGTTAGTATATACACTATTCTAAGAACTAACCTGATAGGATATGGGTTGATTGCTAGGAAAATCAGGTTCCGGGAATTTTTTAACAAAATTGAGATTTTTATTGCATTTTAGTTTTTGATGTTATTAGATTAAAATGTATTAAGCTCTTAATTTAAGTGAAAAATTTCTCGGAACCTGATTTTCCTAGAAACTCTCCTATATGATAAATAAAGCAATGAATCTATCTCGTTATTACAAGTTAAATGTTATCGATCCATTTTATACTATTAATTATTTTCGTGATGATTGAAATTCTATCCTGTTAAAATGTTCTTAAATAGAAAAGAGAAACCACACGGCCGCTACAATACCAACTTTCGAATGAATAATACCGACATTAAAATTTATATTAAACTTAGAATAAAAACAACCAATAGAAGTGCTTTGAATCGATTAGGTAATTTTTGAAGTATATTGTATTTCGATAAATGATTAAATATAAAAATTACAAGTAAAAAAAGGTTAAAGAAAGTTTCGTAATAAAAATTAGAGTAAGGTTTTGTATACTATGTCTAAAATATTATTTCGGAATATCCGATGTTGTAATTTATCAAATTTAAAAAAATTTTCGATCCTTAAAATTTCGTTTTATAAAAAAAAAAAAAAGTACTTTTATATGCATTACGATAATGAAATTTATTACATCAAATCGTTTTTTTTGAAACATGTATATAAAACATTTCGATTTCTTCTCAAACAATGTTTGGAAATCAATATGTATGGTAAGACAGTTTATTTTGTCAGTCTAACTCACTTTTTACTAATCAAAATCGCTGCAATGATAACGATTTTAAAGAAATATAATCAATAGTTTGGGGATTCGAATTATTTTAATATTCGAACTTGTAGAATATGAATATAGAAATTTATTTGAACGATGCTTCACATCATTCGGATTATGCTTCCTAATTATTGAAGGTATAAGTAATCATGATAGGATGTAGTAGAGTACAATGTTGGAACATGACCTGGTCACTTTATAATGACCTTTGTCACTAGATAACATGACCTTAGGTCACTGGTCACCATTGTCACTAGGTCAATTTATTAGGCTAAAAGTCATTAGAATAATTATTTTTGTTCATTTGCTGCGTCTCTAATATTGTGTAAATCGCATCAGTATGTGACGAATTTATTGTAACCTGATAAACTTTTTTATAATGTTACCTCCAAACTAAATTTCAAATATTTTCGCAAAATAATTAAAATAATTGTGATTTATGTATGCTACATACTATTAATTAATTGTGAAAATATGCTAATAAGTAAATTTAAACCAGAAATAATCTTTCTATCCGATAAGATTTTTAGCATTTAATAATATTCGTTTCAAGTTTAAATTAAAAAAAAAGCGTGTGAGCATATAAAATGTTTGACTTTCCGGTCGTTTGATCTATATTCTAAACATGTTTCTAAGTAAACTTGCTGGTTCTTAAATATATAGTTGTAAAATTTTATGTAATATGGTTAACATAACATATCGTCAAGTAATTAAAGAAGTAGTAAAGATTAATAATTGTATTTCTAAAATTTTTAGTATAAAGCATTATGTAATTGTGAATTGTGAGAACAGGTTAAATTAAAATTTATTTTAAAAAGTTTTTAAATTATTAATTAAATTATATGAAAAAAAAGTTTTATTAAAGTTATATAACAAATAATTATTTGTTTAATGCAAGCTTCAATAAATATTAAACTATATTATATAAATTTCACAAATATATATTTAAAACCATTGGAACAAGTTTCATAGAACTAAAAATAGATCAAAATATCGGAAGGGTTCTGATGATTTTAATTTGAAAAGAACGTCAATTATTTCATCGTATATAATTGAAATACTACGAAACTTGCAAGTAGCAACTAATTATTTTACAATTTAACAAATACTTTTGCCAGGACGGAGTGATGGCTTATTTTTATGATCAGGCCATTTAAACTTTTTAGTTATGACCAGTAACCTTGTCACATATGTCACTACGGTTACTTGCCAACACTGGTAGAGTACGTAATATTAATGACCAATATAGTTAATAAAAGCTAAATCCATATATTTTTTTTGAAAATTGTTTCATTTCTAACTGACCGGAATAAATGAAGATAATGATCTAAATAAAGAGATTGTCAAGGAATTGGAGGCTCATTTGCGCGAGATTCGTCATCAAAGGAGTTGGCTAGAGATCCGCATGCAAGCATGCAAGGCATTTGAATATTCGTTATTAGTTTTAGAATTATGCATGATCATTTAGGCGTGTTCGGTCACTATTGATTTGTTTTTGTATCAAATTTCAAATAGTTGAGGAAGTAGCTGTTGCAGATGATCTTAAAAATGTGTTGAAAATGTATCTCTGAGAGCTTCTTAATGCGAAAAATTAACGAATAAGTAAGTGTGACGTTGATATGAATCTTCGATTAAATCAAGAATTTTCTGTAATTTTTTATTCATTTATTTTCAAAATTTTAGCAGCTGTCGATACTGGCATCTAAATTTCCTGTGCGTTGATACTCTCACATAAAGGTTCTGGCAAACACTTTAACGAATTCTCCGGTTTCAATTGAATAATTATAATCATTACATCATAACACTATCATTAAAAAAAGGTGATGGATTTGATTGGGAATTAAAAAACTGTTATCAATATTGACATAAAACAAATCCTTCTGTGTTAATACCAAAATGTCAAAAAAATAAGAATCTATTGTGGTATCATATAGGCCTACGATTATATAGACCTATTTTGAAAGTCTCAAGTAAATCAATATGTTGTATTTTAAAATTATTAACCTAAGTCGTAATGTCAATCCTTGAAAAATTTTATGTAGTGAGCAAGCAATCAATGAAAAATTCAAGACATTCTTTCAGACATCTTTAGAATATCTCGGAACGTATAAATCAGCCATAATAATCTGGATAATGTTAAATGCATTTCCTTTTCAAAATTGTAAGTCATGTCTTGCAATTGGTATGTAGTTGTTTTTTCTTAATACGGATAATAACTCATTGAATTTGAATAGCTCCGAGTTTGTGGCCCGATTAAACCAATGAGAAGTCTCAATAATTTAGCTCACTTTGCAGATCAATTGGTCAATTTTTATTCTGGTCAAGCCAAATTTCCTTCTGGAAAAATCGATTTTACAAAACATTTAATATACGATCTCTTGGAATTAAAAAGATTTTATTTTTATTTCTTTTAACAACTGATTTCTTTCCATTTTATTCATTACGATTTTATTTCCTTTTATGGTAAATGTTTCTTTTGTTCTTGGTTTTAATTAATTTAATAAACGGATTTCGGAAGTGCCGCCGAATTGAGGCAATACTTGATTAATTGATATTATTAAATAAATTTTTTGTTATAATTATAAATGAAAAGAATTGAGCGCAACACTGTTATACTCTCGTTTAGGTTATGTGATCTATTTAGCAATAATCTTCGTCAGTATAACGATGAGTGCGTCAAAGTCCATTATTAAAATACTTTAAACACACATTTAGTGACCATTTAGCTAGATTTATCTCTGAAATTACTTTTATAATCAACAAACTAAGCTATTACAGCAAATTAACTGCGATTAATATACAAATTAACTAACTATTAAGACGTTAAAACAGTGAAATTTAACTAAAACGATTAAGAATCCCTTAGTTAATTTAAGGATGAATATGACGGTACGACTCCACCTATAATCGGGCACCTTTCCGTGATATTTTTTTATACTATATAATTCATGATTTTAAGCTCTTTATTACAAACAAAACATGATGTTCCGTAATCTCGATTTGATGCGAAAAATGGATAAAATAAGTTGTATCATCCGAATACTTGCAATGGAAACCCTTTTACTCTCTTACTCTTACAAGATCTTTTGAAGAATGATGTAATAATTAATTATTCATTTGACGACGGTAAAGTAAGATTTCTTTATGGACTTTTTACATAAATTAAAATAATAAATGTATATATGATATACCAAAATCATTTATATTTAACATTATAAATGTATTATTAGACTTCAATTATTTTCAATCATCTCCTATTTGGCGTCGTATTAAAATTGCCAGACCATGTCATTTTTGTTTTATTTCTTTTCGGAAAAACTAGTTTCTACAAAATGTTTCCAAAATAGGGTTTCAATTTTTGGAATAGAACTTTCGAAGATCATTAACCAACTCTCTTGATTATAAACGCGAGTCCTTGTTGTACTGTACAGCAAAGATATTTTGAACAGTACACGCGATATCTAAACCTTAGTCACATACTAATATTGCATATTCTGTTAACTTGGCGGCATACTTGTTAATGTAATGGTACTTATTAACAATTTATCTAGTAAAAATTCAATCTGAATCAGGTTGGCTTAAAAATTATATTCGAGCAAAAAGCATTTTGAACAATTATCTCTCTTTTGTTAAAAGCATTTATTGAAATAAACTAAACATTTAAATAGTACTGGTTACTCATTTTAAGGCACAATATATTCAAAAATAGGTTTTAGCTGCGTAATAATATTTCTTATCTTATCCTTCGGATTTGGATTTATCGGATTATCCGTCGGAAAGATCGGATAGATTCAGATATCCGATGAATCCGATGAAAAACCTTTATTTTTATTTTTATTTTTATTTTTTATTGATCTTTTTATTCCGAACTTAGCTAGGAAATTTTATGTAACTTTATATTTTAGAATGTTATCCAAACAGTCGATTCCAACCCAAGGCTTCAAGGATTAGACCGTTTTACAAAGGTAAGTTTAATGTTTTTTTTAATAAATATAAATATTCCACTCCATTAGGACTTACCTCCGATCAAAATTTCCAAGGTTCTACTTCCGGAGCAATAAATTTTTTATTTTAAAAAAAAAAAAAATAATAAATAGAAATTACTAACGAATTTATAAAATTAGACTTGCCTTCGATCGGTTCCAATGTTCCAGACCGTCTACCAAGGTAAAGTTTAGTATTTGATTATTTTTATTTAATAAAAGAATTAACTAACGAATGACTTACCTAACTGTGATCCAAGATTTCAAGGTTCCGGACCTTCCGGATTGTAGGTAAGTCCTCATGGATAAATTTATTAGAAGTTTTTTTTGATTGTAAAAAACTTACTTGAAACTTACTTTGTAGGACTGTCCGGAACGTTAAGAGGTAATTCATAATGGAATAATTCGTAAGTTATTTGTTTTTATTTAAAAAATAACTAAAGTTTGATGACTAATGTTCGTAGACCGATCCGGACTCTATAAACCTTTGATAGAAGCAAATCTCTAATGGAATTATAAAATAAAGCATTCTCTTACTAACTTACTTTTTAGTAGGGATGGTAACTGTCGGTCAACGGTCGGTTAAAGACCTTTGATCCGATCGACCGATTTTAACCGACCGGGTTAACAATAATTTTTTACTTTTAAATGTTCTAACTGTATATATAGGTTTTAGTTTTAATTGTAATAAACGATAATTAAAAATTAATTTTATTTTCATTAATCATTTTGACAGGCTTTATCGCGAAATTTTTTAAATATTTTAAATATTTTATTTAAGGGTATTTATTTTCTACGCACCTGCGTAAATTAACATGGTGCTTATATTATATATAAAATTTTCAAATTTTGAATATTTTACGCATTGGTAAAAATTTAAATAAACTTTTCTAAAAATAAGACAATGCATATTTTTTTTATGCGTATCCCTTTTATTACATAAAAATAAAGTTTTTTTTATAATAAAAATTTTGAAATTATAAAAATGCATGTTAATAAAATATTAAAGAAATCCTAAAAAATACAGTTAAAAGATAAACAGGAAGCCGGGCTCAAATCACTACTGTAATTCAAGCCGCCGTCGGCAGCTTGAATTACAGTAGTGATTTGAGATTAATTATGATAATGATTTTCATTTCTTTGTTTTAACGGACAAATTGTATGATTGTGTCCTATGTTATTGCATTTGTTTTGTTGATTTTTATTCCCACCAATAGATTCATTGAATTTTAATTCTTTCAAAGAATTCCTGTATCTTGTAACTCCATGAGGTCTTCCCTTTGGACGTCTAATTATAGGATTTCCAAGTTGGTTGGCATTTTCTTGATCAGACTCTAGATTAATTATATTTGATTATCTAATGATTCAAATTGTGTAAACTCCAATGCTTACAATTTTTATAAGTAATATATTTCTCAAGCAATGTAACAAAAGATTCATCACAGGTTTTGCAAGCAATTTGATTTTAAGTCTTTTATGAAATTGTGGAATTTTATCTTGATAAAATTTGTGAAGACCCTAAAGAGCTTTTTATTCTGATAAATTTATCAGTATAAAAGCACCTTTATTAGAATTCCTTTTAAAGAGGGATGATTTAAGTCTGAATGTAGTTGATATTTGGAATAACTTAATCAAGTGAGTTTTGCTTAGAATCCTTTTATTCCTGTAGATAAAAAGAATGGAAAATTAAGAAACTATAATTATGGAAAGAACTCTTCATAGATTTATTCCTTTAGTTAGAATTCATTATATTACTTCAGAAGATTTACTTAAATAACTACTTCCTTATAGGGAAATATTACTGAAGAATTTGGTTGTTAACATATTAGCATATACTTTGTTACCAGATAAGAAATCAAATTTTAATATACAACTATCTAGACAGTTAAAATGCAATTCTATCCTAGTTAACTTTAAATATTTTGCTAAATTTTCTGATTGGAATTAACAAGAGAGAAAATAATATCAAGAAGACATCTTGTGGTTTTTTGGTTGGATTTATAAAAAAAAAATGTCAAAAAAATGCTTTATGATTTCAAACTGCTTTATTATACCAGTAGGGATATTAATATATCTAAAGCATTTCATCAAAATGTGATAAAAATGTTGCCAATATAGTCATAATAAAAATTAATGAAACTAAACAAATAGTAGTAGAAGATAATCTATTTAGTTAGAAAGGAAATCATTAATGGAAAGCTATCAAAGAAAGTTTTATTTTCTCATTCGTAAATAGAACAAACCTTCAAACTGTAAAAGTAAGTTATATTAAGAATAGTTATTCTCAATATGCTATTTATTGTCATTTTAGTAATTAATAGTTATTCTGCACTTTATGCTGAATAACTATTATATTAGGAAAATTAAATTTAATTAGTAATATTATTAGCTATCTTGTAGGTAACAGTAGTTATTCAGCTTAAAGTGCCAGATAAGTGATTTATTCAGTTTTTTGTGATTAAGCTATTTTTTTAACTTTTTAAACTTTTTTTTATAAATAAATAATATTTTTCCTACAAACTATTTTTTCTTATGATATTTTTTCTTTTTTTACAAATTTTACAAATAATTTACTTTCGTAAACTAAATTCCATTAATGGAAATTGTAAGTAATTTATATATTAAAGCTATAAATTATATTAATTTTAATAATTAGCAAATTTTTAGACTTATTCCAACCTATAGCTGAGAAATTTTCAAGGGTTCAACAAAGCTGAACTATTAAATACAGTTAAATGCATTAAAAAATATGTCAATATTTTAAATACTTGACATAAAAATGTGGAATATACCTATACCTTAGAATTACTTTTCTCTAATAAACAAATAGAAAATGAAATATGTGAATTTATATATGGTGTAAAAATAATAAAAGGCAAAAAATACTTAAGAGCTTTCTTGAAAAATGCTGTTGTCTCAATAAGCAGTCATCTTAAAAATTTCAAATCACAATGAAATTATAATCTTTTAGATAAAAAAAATTTTCAAAACTTTATGCCATACTTGATAGTATTTTAAAATAAATAAACGATTAGAAATAAATACTTCAAAACTATATAAAGGTTTAACAAATGAGAAATAAAAAATTATCATATCTAATAATGCTATGTCTTCAAATGAACCTAAAGGGTTGCTTCAAAAAGATTTTTTGGATTTTTCTACTAGAATATCTGCGAGATGACGAACATCATAATTTACTCATTAACTAATTTAAAGATACAGAAAAGGGATTCATTTTTAAGAAATTTTAACAAAAAAATGATCAAGAAGGATTAGAAGGAAATCAATCTATTTTTGAAATACCATTTTAATGAAATATTAAGGATGTAGTTAAACTTAATGCAAATATTCGTAAGTATATTTTAATGAGACCTTTAAATTATAAACTAAAACATTTTATTTAAGAATCTCAACAAATGTATCAGGTAAATATTTTTTAATTATTTTATTATTAATTGAATTTCTACTTAATTTTTATTTTTTTTTTAGTAATTTTCAAAGGAATATAGTATTATGATTGAGGATTTGAAAAAAAATAAATTAGAGGAATGTTTTGAGAAATTTGTTTAGTATGTAGTATTAATATATCTGAAAGAAATATTCTAATCATTTAGAATATAATATAGCAATTCAATTAATATTTGATGCTAAAAATAAAGAAGTTGAAGCAATGGCAATTTTAGGTTACAGTTCATCAGCTAGAATATGCAACTATCTTAAAATAATAAAGTAAAAAAAAAGAAATATTCTTAATTCAGTTATACAAAGATTGACTGAAACTATAGAACATAATAGTATTAATAAAGATAATACATTATAAGATAAGGTATTTTTTACATTTTTATTATATCAATATTATTATATTTTTATATTAACAATTAATTTAAATTGTATAGGCATCCAATGGTTTTAATAAGGCTTCATAACTATTAAATAAAAAAATAAGAGATTTTTACAAGAAATTTCATCTTCTAAATTAAATACAAGTCTAAAGAAAAAAGAAAAGAAAAATAATAATTATTAATAAAATTCATTATACAAATTGTACTATATATAATTAATTAATTTTAAATGTCATTTTATTAATATAAATAATGCTTAATAAAAATTATTAACACTTGATAATGATTTTTTGCCTGATAAATGATTTATTATAGTCATTATTAATTATAAAAAATCATAAAATACTGGATAATTGTCTAGTATTTGGTAATATTTATAGCAATATATTAATATATTATTTTAGAAGTAATTATTGGTATACTAATAATCCAAGTGTTTATTCTCAAATTGATATTCTAAAAGGTCAGTTTTAAGCAGATGATTATAAGGTATTTCAAGTTAATAAAAGATAATATATGTATTTAATATGTTTTATATGATTTCAAATAAAATATTTACAATATACACTAATAAATTACATTTAAAAAAGTATGATTATTTGTTTACTTTAAATTATACTTTTTAAATTTATCAATTCTGAATATTTTGTTTATAGCAATTGTGATCAAATAATAAAGAACTCATCAAATTGAAGATTTTACATATGAAAATGATTTTAAACTGGCAAAGAATTATATATTTCTCTATATTAAATCATAAACTAACTTTAAAACTATTTTTTGTGATCAAAAAAAATACAGTAGAAAAGTTCAATTAAATGCACAATGAAAAAAGTGCTACCAAAAATTTCTGAACATTGTATTTATATCGTATTAGTCAACAACTTAAGATGTCAAACAAAATCTAGAATTTTTGATAAGCATTAAAATTGAAACTCATCAAAAATATTTAGCCAAATATTTATATTAAAGTAAAGCTTCAAACAGGTCAGTTTAGGTTAGGTTAATCAAATTACTTGAACTGAAAGGATCAGGTCATGTCAAACAAAAATCTTACCTGATTTAAATTTTCATTTGATCTGACCTAATCTGACCTGACCTAATTGAATAAAACATTATTTTTGAATGATAAAACTATCATTTTTAAATGATAAAATCATCATTCTTGAATAAAGCTCTAAACGGTTCAGTTCAGTCTAGATTAGATGCTAATCTGTATTTGAACTAAAAATTTTAATTCAGTTCAGTTCAGATTATTAATCTTAAAAATGCTAATCTGAATCTGAACTGAATTGCAAAATGGTAAAAATCTGAACTGAACTGGAATTTTCAGATTAATCCAAAATTACAGTTCGATTATATAAAGCATCTGCAATTTATATGCGAAACTCTAGGAAAATCGCAAAAAATCACAAATTTCTCTTTGAGATTCACAAAATTTAAAGAGAAATCGCAATTTTTTGTGACTCTCTAAAAATTTCACAATATTTTTTACAAAATACTAAAAAAAATCACAAAAATTGCAATTCTTTAAGGGTTTTGCAATTATTTTGCGAAATTTGAAAAGAAATCACAAATTTTTGCGATTTTTCAAGAGTTTCGTAATAATTTTGCGAAATTCTAAGAGAAACTACAAAAAATTGTGATTCTCTAAGAGTTTCGCTAAATTTTTGCGATCCTCTTAGAGAATTCGCAAATTTTGCAATTCTTTAAGAGTTTCGCATATAATCAAACTGAACTTTCAGATTAATTTAAAATTATCAGTTCAGTTCAGATTTTTTTCAGTTTGGATTAGAATTATAATTTGAAAAAAATCCAAACTGAACTGAAAATTTTTGGATTAATTTTTATGCAATCTGAAATCAATTTGAACTGAACTGATCTAAAAATCTTTAATTAATCTGAACCGTTCAGAACTTTATTCTTAAACAATAAATTATTATTTTTGAATGATAAAATTATCATTCTCAAATGATAACTAATCATTTTAATTAAATGATAAAACATCATTCTCAAATGATAAAATCATCATTCAAAAATGATAATAAATTGTTCTAATTAAATAATAAAGCTATTATTCTTAAATGATAAAAATATCATTCACAGATAATAAAATATCATTTTCAGATAGACAATAAATCATCATTCTCATATGATAAAACTATTATTCAAGAATAATAATAAATTGTTCTAATTGAATGATAAAACATCATTCAAAAATAATAATATGTTGATCTGAATTTTATTAGATTAGGTTGTGTCAGTTTGACCTATTGATCTGATTTGATATTAACTTGAAAATCTACTGATTTAACCTGGATTTTTAGATCAGGTTAGATCAGGTAAACAGGTTGACTTGACCTGATTCAGAGCTCTAATTAAAGGTAAAATTATGAAAGTTTTGATAGGTAACAAAAATTTTGACAGATTACAAATCTATTGAAAGCTTCTAATATTAAAATATATAAAATTTTATTATTTTTTGTTTAATAAAATATACAAATCGTACATATCATAGATCACTTTCTTTTATATATTATATATTTATATATTTATAAAAGATAAAAAAAATAATAATAAAAATAAAAAATTTACATATTGATTATTAAGTCCAGTTATATCATTTATCTTTCATATTTTCTTTATTCAAACTTATAATAGTATTTTATTCATTAATCTTTTACTTGAAAAATCATCATCTATTTAAAGATTCATCTATTATGATTATAATAGCATTAATATATAAATTGGAAAATCTGATGAAAATTTATTTTTTATAGAATTTTATAAAAAGATATATTAAAAACACCGAGATCATAATATTATCATGTATATATAATTTATTATAAAATTTTAAAAAATTTATTTGATTTGTATAGATTTTAAAATAGAGATTCAATATTCGATTTAAATCTGAATTTTAAAATTAAATAAATCTGAATATAAAAATAAACTGGTTCAAACCTTTATCATCATCTTCTTCAGATAATTTTTTTTAATTCTTCAAAAAGTACCAGTGTTTTTAAATTTAAAATCTACTTAATAAATAATATATTATTTTGAAAAATTTTTTTAATTTAAAATAAAAAACAAAAAAAAATCATTTTTATATTTTATAATATAATATAATAAATCCGTAAAACTGACAAATTCACAAAGTTGTTATCAAATTTGTTGAATATTTGAAACTTATTGAAACTTGTAAAAACTCAATACTACTTTTACAATAACCGAAGACCTAGACATTACTCAACAAACAACAGTTATTATACAAATCACCTCTTTCACTCCTGAGGCAGGTTTCATCTTTGAAGATTCAGAAGTATATGAAATGGAAATAGATAAAATAAAAAATATCCCACTTTTTTCGTCTCAAGAAGTTAATACTAATATTTCAAGACATGAAAAAATACAACAAATGATCTTATTTCACTTTCAACTATTTCTAATATTACTGACAAAGGAAAGAATAAATAACTCTCTTGGGTTGACTAAGTTAAAAATAATGTAAACAAAACTGACCAATCACGTGACACTAATGCGAAAGATACTTCTTTCAATATTAGGGGTTTTCAATTTTAGTTGATGCAAAATCTGATGCAGATCTCAAGAGATATGATTGGCTGAAATTTGTATCGAACTTTGCACCAAACGCATCAGCAAAGTAGCAGGTATAGTTGATGCAAAAATTTTAATGAACCAAGGAGCTAATCAAAAAATTTCTTTTTTTTTTTCATTTCTAATTTATCATCACGAACTATCGTAAAATCATGACATATAAAAAAGGGCTTATGCATTTTTTTTTACACTTTTGCAACAAAATTTTTCAATGGAAAACCAATACCCAAATAATACTTCAAAAAAACAGGTTAAAAATTCTCAAAAAAGTTCGCCTTTACTTTCTAAACCTTCTCAAGGTCCTCCCTTACTTTCCAAAATTCCACAATAAAGACAGCCTTTACCTTCTAATATTTTACAACAAAACTTACCTTTACTTCCTAAACTTCCGCTTTTACTTCCAAAAGCTCCACAAAATCCACCTTTACCTCTTAATTTTTTACAACAAAATTCACTTTTATATTCTCAAATTCTACAACAGCCACAAGGAGTTTATAATTATATACAAGTTCTATAAGGCCATTACTCCTATTTACATTCAGGAACTTCAGAAATGAACCAATTTTATCTAACAGATCCTTATTTTAATTCAGATATAGAAAAGGAGCAACCTTTGTTGACAAAGGTTCAACTTTTAATTTTTTTTTAAAAAAAAGGAATGTACAATTATTTAAATATAGTTAATTATGCACTTAATTTTTAGGAAAAAGTCAATAGTAATGATTCTTTGAAAACAAAAAAGAACAAGAAAAGGAAAGCATCATCATCAAATGTAGTTTTGTCTGAAGAAAGTGCAGAAGAGAGTGAATCAGAAATTACAAAATGGAAAGATAATGAAATTGAACTACTTCTTAATCATATTCAAGAAAATTATTCAGCTTGGTCAAGTGGAAATAAAACCAAATTTTATGAGGCAATGGCTAAAAATGTATTTTCTCAATATACTGGTGAGCAAATTAAAAATAAAATTGGGAGTCTATTGCGTAGATATGATAGTGTGAAACAAAAAAACAATTAAACAGGTGCAAGTAGAACTGATTGGAGATTATATGATCGTATGTATGAAATTTTTGACCATAGAGAAACAACTGCACTAAGTTTTTTATCAGATAGTACAATGGTTAATATTGATTCAATGAATATAAAACAAGAAAAAACTGAAACAAAAAACAAAAAACAAAAAACAACTCTTGATTCTTTAGGTGATGCTATTTTGGCAATGAGTTTATCAAGAGAAAAAATGTGGGAAAAAAAATATGAGTTACAAGAAAAAGAACTTGAAATGAAAAAGGATTTGAAAAAGCAAAAACTTGAAGTTGAAAAAGTAAAAGCTCAAGCAGAAGTAGATAAACTTAAGTTACAATTAGAACATAAAAGACAATTAAAAGAATTGGAATATAAACATATGAATGTATCAAACTAATAATGTTTTATTAATAATAAAAAAATT
>CAJVPP010000929.1:0-24482 GCA_910592005.1 Funneliformis mosseae | reverse complement strand
TCAATTAGATCAAGTGATTATGTGCTCTAGTCTTATTATTATTTTGCATTCGTTCTCCAAGTTGAAAATATTTTGTAGTAATACAAATTTTCATTCATATTACTATATGAGAGGTTTGCTATTAAAATCGAGTTACAAACATAGTAAATCATTTGATCCGTAACGTGATTTTAATAGCTTACCTCCATATTCAGATATACTACTTTTATGCATTTGATTTAAAAATAAAATTCGAAACCAAACACTTTACAAAAAAAGCTACATTTGTTCATTACCTAATGAGTCAAATCAAAATACAAGCAAAATTAAATACGTTTGCCGTTGTTAAAACAAATATTAAATGTTTACTTCATTCCATTATACAATCATAATGACAATTAATAAAATATCCGATATTTGCCGAATATAATAAAATTACAATTATTTCGCCGATACCGATAGAATCATCTCACCCGACATGATCATTACGGCTACAAAAAAAAACATAATAATAATAAAAAAATAGGATTAAACATTTATTTATTTCATTAAAGTAGTTGGATTTCTTGGTGATTTGGGCGGGGAGGAGTCCAAAAGGTATGGATAAATGTCATTTTAATAAATGTTGCGATTTTCTTTTATGTATAAATCAATAAGTAAACTCAGTGAAATAATCTTGTCGGTGTATATTTATTGACTCTGTGAAACGGACAGCGAAATGATTGTCAAGTAATTACCCAGAAATTGATTTTAAATTTTTTGACTAATTCCATTTGGTCAATTTTATAACCAAAAACTTCTCTTTCCTATTAATTTAGAATAGAAAGTAAATAAACTTGTATGCTTGCGAAAAAATTTCAACAATAAGTGTATTATCAATATTAGTTTGTTTTTGCTTTAATGATTTATCTGCAATATCACTAATCCTATTGCGAAAAACATCAACATTTTCAACCTTTTAGTGGATCCTTATCCTAACATTTTTTCATTAAATTTATATCAGTTTAATTTTATTCTTTGAAGTCTTCTTTACTGGTGAAATATATATTCTGTCTTTTGAGGAAGTTTAAATCTTAAAAGAGCACTTCCTTTTTTAAAAAAATTTTATTCTTGGGGATATTTCAAAATTTTTTTATCACTTTAACACACGTTAAAAGTAATCAATAAATTGCTTCTATTTAAAAATTCTCAATAGTGCTTTCGTCTTTTCAATATTAACCAACCTCTTGAACTTTTGAAAGGATTTGATAATGCATCATAAAAACCACTTTATTTTAATTAAATATTAACCTTGGTGCAAATGTAAACAATTCACCAAAAAATTAATTCATCGAATTCTATGAATAAGGCATTGTTACAATGAATATAATTTCGCCCGAAGACACTATAATTTTGTATGTAAATTGTTTTCGATATTTGCAGTAGTTAGGATGCCAGGCTGTCCTAATAATTATTTATTTTTTATAAATACGAGCTGGAAATCCTTGAACAACTTAATATTACACGCTCGTCCTTCTTTAACATTTTAATTTTATATTTGTAATTCGTTTATTTTTAACTCCCGATTTTCTTATTGACAAAGCGAAAGTGTAGAGCGTCGACGTTGAGGCAACACTGATTAATTTGATATTATTAAATTAATTTACGTCAACATTACTATTTTTACTCAATAAAACCTTCCGCTTACATTTATAATTGTTTATAAATACATAAACGATAGAACATTACCCTGTATCAGAAATAAATAGAAACATTGACATTTTGTAGGCAAAAGTATTTTTTTAAACATCTTTTGTAAATACATTTTCTGTGATTCAAATAAGAGATAGCTCTTAAATATTAGAATATGTATGAAATTCTTCTTTGATAATAACCAATTTTAAAAAAGCTTTAGTCAATCTAGAAAAAAAAATTTCGAAATGCATATGAAATGTATGCATTTTCGATTTTTGTAAGAAATTTTGTTTAATATAAAGAAACACACTGTCCAAGATGAATGCTCCATTAAATGATGTAAGTTAACATAAATCTTATATGCAATAAACGTTGGGTTATGATTTGTAATTTTAAATATTTCTAAATTAAATTAAAATTTTCATAATAATTCACCCTTGATAAATCTAAAAATCTCAATTCATCTACGTTAAAAGTGCGTACATCCAAAATTTTACTTTCATAATAGGCCAGTTTTGCACGTACCAGTATTCCCATTGATAATCAAATCACTATTGCCAAAATTTAATATCATATTAACATGACGCGAATATTACCAATAAATTCTTCTACAGTGAGAAAGTTGTATTAGGAACTTTGTAACCGAAAATGTTGAAATAGGAAATTGGTAAGATTATTTGAGCCACTATATTTGCAATCCATCTTACTAAATCTTTAGTACCAAGCTCCGGTGGCGGCTCTAGGTTATTTAATTTATTTAATGCCTGTACAGCATTTGTTTTTGACGTTGCTGCTTCAAATGCCGCTCTTGACAATTCGCTTACCAACATATCGTTGTTGAATGATGGACTAGAATCTGGAAATAATAAGTAAACAAAGAATAGTGCTAATGTTGTAAATCCTCCTCCATTCTCATGAAAATTCCAGTACGAGCTATCAAGATACGCGAGGAAGGTAAAGAAGGATTTTTTAAAAGATTTGTTTTTGACAAGTAAATTTTTAAATTAAATAATTACATACTTTTGTTACACTTCAATCTTCTAATATATCCAATCCTGTTTGAAATTCAAACATTTGGCTTATAAAATCATTATCTGACGGTTCAAAAGTGGGAATGTCCACAACCCCTGTCTTCTTATCACTCAATACATAAAAATTAGCTATCAATGTTTCATAAACTAATTCACCTTCACTCATTGGTATATCATAAATTTTTGACACAAACATTTTACTAAATTTATCAGATGGAATGGTTGGAATCTCTTTATTAGACAAAATTCATTCCGAAAATCTTCCGATGTATTAAACCTATCGTAATACCGTGTTCCAATCTTCCATTCTCTTATAAATTTAGTTTTTGCATCATTTGCACATACAAAAGAGTATTCTATTGATGATTTCTCTGAAAATAATTCGTAATCTCTAAACGTGAATTTTCTTGCAGAGATTTTTCTTTCACCTCTCTCGTTGTTTATCAATAGTGCTAGTGCTCTATTGAATCTTATTCCAGCATCTTTTGAAACATAAATCGTTGTATCCGCAAATTCTTTTATAACTTTCATTGTAGATCTACCATAATATGTGTCACCTCACAATCAATGTTGCGACTATTTAATCATCGAATATTTTGATTATTTGCTCATCTTTGTTAATTATTAATGAAAGTTGTTGGCTATAAGAGAATTTTGATACGTAAAATAATGGAAAAAATTACAGGTGAACATCTTTCAATTCTGCTAATAATGTTTTTAAGGAAAATCGAATTAGAAGAATTGTATTATTCAGAAAAATTAATGCTAAAATGTTAAATGTTTATTATCCATGAATTGAAACTCTGTTGTATAATTCTTTAACAATAATGTATCTTGTTCCTTAATCAAATCAATTGCTCTAAACGAATACCCTTGTTGAGTTTCTTCTTTAGCTTTTGATAAATATACAAAAAATCCTTGTAACGTTTTCTTTATCGTTTCGATCGTCTGTAAAGAATCAAAGATAAAAGAAAAGAAATATTGACCAATGCATAACTACAACGCGATTTTAATTTTACATACGCTTTTGGCCACCTCCTCGTTGTAAGGAAATGATTCAAGGCATGCTTTCACGTCGGAATATTTTGCGCTAAATTCTGGATTTTTATTAGATTTTTGATATTCAATAGCTACCCTCGCCAGTGTTGACCTTTTGGACCATTGGATTATTGGACTAATGGACTTAGTCCATTCCAATTCCATTAAATTTTGGACTATTGGACTATAGACTTCATCCAATAACCATAAATTTACATATAATTTTAGCAATATGTTCATGATATTTTGTTAGAATTTTATTAAATTTACTTATTATTACTTAATTTAAATTTGACAAATAATTAGGTTCTCCTAAACTCTCAATATAAATATCTAGATGTTTCTATTTAGAATTTTGATCTCTAGCAGGAATGAGGTAAATTGTAACATTAATTTCAAGCTCACTATCACCTGAAAAATCAAGGTCAGGTCAGTAGGATCGTTCTAGTTGAACGAATTTATTATCGATCATTCAAGCAAAATCGTTCAAATTTTTAAGTTAGACTAGCATTATAAATTTGGCCAGAATCATAGTATATAAAATTATAATTTGGCCAAAATTATATAATCATAGTCCATTTGAATTGGAAATGGACTGGACATCTCCAAAGTCCATTAGTTCATTAATGGGAATTGGACAAGGTCCAATTCCAACACTGATCCTCGCACATGCATCTTCATTCTTGGTGTCAAGTGAAATAACAGTTGATAATGAAATTATCACGAAAATTATTGTGTGCAATAATAATAATTTCATTTTTATCGTTACTTTAATAGAATAAAATAATTTGTGGAGATGACCAAAAAATCATTTAATTTATAGATTTTTCTTTTCCTTTATTTTTATTTTAGTACTTTACAATTCCCCTATAAAAAAAAATTGTCCATAAAATGTTATCGAAAATGTCCGGGTGCATGTGGAAAATGTCAAAATCGTCCGGAAAATGTATCAAAACATGGTGGATTCCGGACATCGCGTGATGTCTTGATATTGTCCGGAATTTATACCGAAACATGGTGGATTTCGGACATTATCAGGATACTACGGCAAATTCTGGACAAATTCCAGAATTTTTTTTTTCATAGGGTTCAGGCTCTGTTAAAGCCATGGGTGGTTAGAAAAAACAAAGTATAATCATGGACACGTCCTTTCAACTTTTGAAATGAAACTAAAAAAAAATGTTCTGCGCAGCGAGCAACTTCTACACGGGCCGTAAATAAATTATAAATTTTTCCCAAAGCAAGCCTCCTGTCAGCCACTATTGGCTTTTCAAAAGTTATATAGACAGTTATTGAAATCCCAACTCAATTTTTTAATCCATAATTATCATAAATCGATTTCGTCATAAGTAGTTTTAAAATTGACATAGAATAAAAACATTTTGCATATCGAGTAACTGAGCTATCCCTCTATTATCGAAATTGTTGTTCTTTCAAATGAAATTATTTAATATATGCACATTTCTGTATTAAATAATCCGAATATTTGTGATCCTTCACGATAAAATTCTTTGGTATATTGGAAAATGAACGCTTTTTCACATTGAAAATATCAATTTGTTGAATTTCTCCATTAACTTCATAAAACTTTTCATACTCTTCAAGTTACTTACTATCTAAACTTTATTATTAAAATTTTGATGATTTAGATTGTAAATGATGGATAATCTTTAAAAACCTTCAGTACATTATAAAAGCTAATTCATTATTATAAAGTACTGGGAAGCCTAGGAGTATTTAATAATCCATCTACACCGCTATCGAGAACGAACCAACCAAAAAGAGGAACCTAAAAGGGCAAAATGTGAAAAAAAAAAAAAAAGAAAGAAATCGACCGATCGCTGCGCCCGAAACGATCGAAACCGGAAGTTAAAATAAACGAACAACTCGAAATAATTGCTGTGGCCGCAGCGATCCAAAATTTTTACCTTAGCATATTTAAAGATCCAACCAGAAAGAAATTATTTTAAATGATCAAACCTAGCAAAAAAATAGTCAATAAAATAATTAAATGAATAAATGTAATCAAAAAAAATTCCTTCGCCTACAATTTTTGTTAAGAACTTTTATTCATGTGCAATATCCCCTATGCATTTCTAAATTTTTACTTTGTGTAACACTATTGCTATATGAAATTTTTTATTGTTTTTTAACAAAAAATAAAATAAAATAAAAGACTTTGAGCTCCCTGTTTATTGTCTAAGTGAAATTTTTGAATATTTTGAAAGTGAGTTTTTACGTTAGAAGCTTCGGTTCGAATTTTATGGAGAGAAATGCAAAATTTTTAATTTCTTTTCCTATTAAAACAATAGCAACTATATATGTCTTTAATTAAATATTGTTTATCAAAAGTCTTTTGATTTATGTATTACTTATCCCCTGCCATTTATACATTAATATTATTGTCGACGCAAACTAAAGTATTAATACACAATACTTTTTGGAAAAATCACATGTAACGAATAGAATGATGTGGTGGGTTTAATTGTGACGCAAATGACTGCACCATGAATACATCAGTGCCGCGTCAATTGACATGTATCGCGATTACTACCTTTGTATCGTGTTCTGTAGTTACCTTTATCATATTTATCAAATTATTAAGAGTGATGTTGGTTTGATAACTGTAAACAAAAACGATTTACTTTTAATTCAATATGTCAAATTGAATACAAACTTTATCACAATCACGACTATATGAAGACACGACAAAAAGGTAATAGCAAATTAATTGATAATATTCTTTTATTGAACTCTTGGTTTATCCTAAAGCCTTTATCTTGAGTTACTTTTCAACTCAATGGAAAATACAAGATAAAATAAAATATTATGAAATAAATTATAATAAACGATAATAATAAATATAATAACTATAACTAACAAATATAACGAATATAAATAATATGGGAGGGTTTCTAGGAAAATCAGGTTCCGAGAAATTTTTCACTTAAATTAAGAGCTTAATACATTTTAATCTAATAACATCAAAAACTAAAATGCAATAAAAATCTCAATTTTGTTAAAAAATTCCCGGAACCTGATTTTCCTAGCAATCAACCCATATATCAAACATATATCAAATGTGACCAATCTGTCATATCGGTCCACAGTCAAATTTGCATAATCATTTTCAATCCCGTGACTGGCCGCAGTCACAGTTTAAAAATGAAATTATTGAAATGAATTTTTAATGATGTGCAACGTTAAAAATTGAAATTGATGTATCTGCGAATGCCGTCAAAATTAAAAAAGTGAAAATTCACTATATATGTCACAACGTTGTTGCATACCTTAATGTTGTTTCATTTACTAAATTTACTTTATATTTCCTATGATCGAAGTAATTAGGCGAAGTAGCCACTTGGTCGGACGCAGTCGGTACAAAATTTATCTGGTCAAATATAATAAATAAATTAAAAGTGACAATCATGGTCATTTTAACACTCTATTGGCAATAAAATTTTGTTTATTCTTCGTATAACAGGATCAGACTAAGCGTACCATCACGTTGTAATGATTCAGTTAAAAATCAGGAGTATTAAACTAGTTAGAATGTTGGTAGCATCACCAATATGCAGGAATTTATCTAATGAAAATAATGAAAATAGTTCAGCCTTGCAAGGAGAATCTGAAAATCAAACTAGCAAATGGCGAGAATGGCACTACTCATCGAGACATTCATCAAAATAAACATCATCTAAAACAACCACGAACAAGATATTTTGCAAGGCTTACTATAAGAATAATCGAGAATCTTCCGTGAATAATTATTTGTCTGAAGAGGAATCTGTGCAAGAAGAGATGAAGGTTACTAACGCAACTTTCACTACTTTTAACATTTCGCAAAGTAGATTCTACATCTAAGCCGAGATCACATCTAAAAATAAAACAAAGTTAGTCTCTTTCAAAACAAACGAAAAGAACAATTGCATCCCACCGCAAGAGACAATCCCAGAAGGTAGAGGAATTAATTATAAATCCAAAGTATATTATGATATGATGAAACACTTTCTCGGAGCGCTTACCAAGGATATTTTGTGCAATGGCTCAAGGTATTTATAGGCAATTATGGAGGATTGAATGGATAAATCAAACGAGCTATATTATCATCGTGCAAATGCCATTAGCGCTAAGATTATTTTGATCACGTGTGAGATTCGTCCCGGGTATAAATTTTTTTTTTTTTTTTATCTAAAATAAGCATTTAGCCGTTATAAGTTATGGAAAAATCAACGCAAGGCCGGATATAAATTGCATACAACCAGACAATTTTTCACTTGGGCTTCATTTCAAATATTTTACTTTATTGCTTAACTTAAGGATCTCCGACACACGACACAAATATTACCATTTTAGGTCAATGAACTATAATTTTATTTTTCATGATTTTTTAAGACATCCACAAACATTTAATCAAATAGAAACACTACTTCAATTTGTTAAATATATCATTGTATTCCGGTTACGAGCCAATTCATTGAAATTTATTTTATATTTATGTATCAATAAAAAATAAATTTGCGATATCAGTTTGGTTTTTATGAAATGAGGATAATTGTAAAAATAATGCAAGCGAGGTGAGTATAAATGTTAACTTTATGATAATTAGCCGAACTTTGAATAAAAATGCGTTAGGAAAAGTTAATTATTAATATACAAGATGAAATATTGATTTGCTTTGCTTAATAAAATTTTGTATAAGATTACCAGGTAAAGGCAGAATGCTGAACTTAAAGCTGAAGTAAAATTAAAGTACGATTTTGAACCAATAAAGAGGCATTCACAAGCCATTATCAATGCACTTTCTATGGAAAGTTTCCGATTTGTTCATCATTTCATATATCAATTTCATCACGCACAGCACATCGAATAAAATTGTAATGTTATTAAAAAAAAAAAAAATCCATTATTGGTCGTTAACAATTAATGGCGCAAATATTTTGATGGTTTAATTTGTCCAATATCCAAATAAAAAAAATAAGTGAATTAAAATTTCATGTGAAGTAATTAAGAAAATATTCATTTGGTTCTACTATATTTGAATGTTTTGATAAGTCGTTCAAAAATTACGTGCACATATCCTAATAATTAAAATATTATTTAAGTATTTAAAAATAATCCTTTATTATATTGATGTGCCAAATTTATTTTATACATTGAAATGAGTATTGAAAATCCTAATAAATATTATTTTATCAAATCATAATTTTACGGCGTTTAAAATAACCTATTGACTCAAACTTTATAATTCCATAAAAGCAGATCGAACTAAATTATGAATTTAAATTGTGTAAAAGAAATAAATAATAACTCCTATTAAAAGTGACGATGTTATTACCATTTTCTTTAAAGCTTCTTCACATTCATCCTTAAATTTTAAAACAAACGACTTCCAGATAGCTACATCAATACAAGTATTTAATAATTCTTAAATTTTTTTCATTAATGTATTAATTAAACAATATCATTAACATCATTTTTCGGCTTTATGATCCTGTTCTACTACAATTTTAATCGGTCACTAATTGGAAATACATTAGCAATGAAAATAATTTCAATTGCAAGTGATAAATTTATTCTTGAATTTGATTTTCTAAATGTAATTTTTTATGACACGTGACATTACAATTGATCTACGCCAAAGTGTAGTGTAACATTTTAATGGTTTTTCTATACTATATAAGGTGTTACAATAACGACAATGATAAAAATAATTAAACATTAGTTAGCATTTGACAGTTGCACCTAAGACAAAATATTCGCTGAAATTTATATGTAAAATGTTAGAGCCAATTTCTGATGAGTTGTCTGTATTGGAAAATTTTGAAGGTAATACCGCGTTTTACATAATTAATAATACAAACTCGTTAATTATGCTCAATTTTTATTCGTCAAAATGTGAAATATTAGATGGTGAGAAATTTACATATTATCTTAATACTAGATTTTGCTATGCTTTTTAATAAATTAAAAATTATTTCTTAAAAAAAAATATTATGATAGAGCCCGTTTCAGATGTTTCTGATGCACCTACGTTAGATGAATTAAATGGTAATAAAAATTTAAAAATTTATTAAGTTAATCTAAAATTTATAATAATTAATTTTTAATTTTTAATTTTAAAAATGGCCGATGCGGTTATACCAGAATGTAAGTCATTTCAAGTTCATATCTTTTAACATAAACAATATAAATTCAACTAAATATTTATTTAATAATATAGGGAGTAATTTATATTAATACTATTTATATTAATTTAATTTAAGCTTAAACTTATTTTTCTAATTATAACTATTTATTAATATCTTAGTCAGTAAGTTGTTTTATTTTAAATTCAACGTTATTTATATACAAATTATATCTTATAGATGGTAAGTTATTTTATTAATTAACAATAATATAAGACAATTCTTTGTAATATTTACTTTTAATAAAATATTATTTTAACTAATTTTTTCTTAAAAAAAAATATTAGAAAGTAGGTTATTTTATTAATTATCTATATTTTATTATAATTTAAGCTTCATTAATTAAAAAAATAATTCAATGATTTAGATAGTAAGTATTTTATTGATTATTTATATTTAATATACATTTTAATAGAATTTAAAAAAATATATTAACTTAAAAAATTTAATAATTTAGCTAGTAAGATTATTTATTTTAATTTATACATTTTATATATATTTAAAATTTCATTAATAAAAATATTTAATGTTTTATATTATAGCTGGTAAGTAATATTTATTAATATATTGATGATTTATATTTAATTAATTATTATAAGTAATAAAATATTTTATTTTAAATATCAAAATATTTTAGATTGTAAGTTATTTTTAATAATTATTCTATTTCTATAATTTATATTTAACTAAATTTTTATTTAAAAAAAAAATTTAATAAATTAGTTGGTAAGTTTATTGATTATTAATATTTAAACTTTTTACAATAATTTAAATTAATCTATAAAAATATATTTAAAAATATAGAAGAAAAGTTATCTATATTAATTATCAATAACAAATTATTTTTTTAACTAAACTTTAAATTATACTAAATTTTTAATTATTAATAGATTGTAAGTTATTATTATTGTATTTTTAATTTAATAAAACTTTTTATTTATTACAAATAATTTAATTATATTTTATTTTAATATAATATTAAAAATTGTAGCTGGTAAGATATTTCAATTTATTATAACTTAAACAATTTAACTTAACTAAAATTTTATTATTAATATAGATTGTAAGGAATTTTTATTGATTATTAATATTTTTAATTATAATTTTTACTATAATTCAAATTTAACAAATTTTATTTATTTATTTAGTTCATAAGTTATTATTTCTAATTATATTTATGCTAAATCAAATTTAATTAAACTTTTATTTTTTTTAAAAAAAAATATATTAAATATTTAGATAATAAGTTATATTATTTATACTTAAATATATAATTTTATTATAATTTGATTTAAATTTAATTATGTTTATTTAACAATTAGCTTGTAAGTTATATTTATAAATTATTAATATATATTTATAACATTTATAAAAATTTAATTAAGAAATTTTATTAAATAAATTTATTAATTATATAGGGAGTAAGTTATTTTATTTATTATTTATAGTTAATAATATTATTTTTTTAATTTAATATTGATTAAATTTTTTATTTAATAACTTAGATGGTATATTTTTTATTAATTAATTATTTTAATTATATATTTTTATTATAATTAACTAAATTAAATTTTTTTAAAAAATATTATAATTTAAGCTGGTAAATTAAGTTTATTTATTACTATTTTAATTATACATTTTATTATAATTTATATTAATTATATTTTATTTAAAATAATTTAATAATTTAGATTGTAAGATATTTTATTAATTGTTTATATTTAATTATAATTATAATTTTATTTAAACTAATTTTATTTAAAATATTTAGTGGGTAAATTATTTTGTTATTAAAATACTTTTTACTATATTTAATTAATTTAATTTTAAAATATTTAATAATTTAGATGGTAAGTTTTTGTATTTATATTTACATTTTTTTTAATATAAATTAATTAAAATTTTATTTAAAAAAATTTAATAATTTAGATTGTAAGTTATTTTATTAATTATATATATTTAATTAAATTTTATATTATAATTTAAATTTAACAAAATTTTTATTTAAAAATTATTTATTATAATAGTAGGTAAGATATTTATATAGATTATTAAAATTTAATTATACATTATGATAATTTATATTTATTTATTAAAATTTATTTAATATATAGATGGTATATTCTTAATATTAATAAATTGTACATTTTTATTATATGTAAAAATTTATTAAATCTTTTTATTTAAAAAATGTTTATTAATTTAGATAGTAAGTCATTTTTATTAAATTTATATATTTAATTATAATTTATTAATTTGAAAAAATTTTTAATATTTTAGAAAGTAAGTTAATTTATTGATTATTTATTTAATTATATTTTTTATTTAAGATAATTATTACTAATTTTTTTATTTAAAAAAAAAAATATTTAATAATTTAGGAAGTAAGTTATTTTTTATTAAATATTTATATTTATTATACTTTATACTATAATTTAAAATTTATTTAACTTTTAATTTTAAAATAATTTTTAATATTTTAGAAAGTAAGTTAATTTATTAATTATTTATTTTTAATTATACTTTACTAAAATTTTTACTAATTTTTTTTTATAATAATATTTAATAAATTAGATAGTAAGTTATTTTTATTTTAATTATATATTTAATTATAATTTTTATTTAATAATTCTTAATTATAAAATTTATTTATGTTATAGTGAAAAGTAAGTTATTTAATTTATTATCTTATATTTGATTTACTTTACTAATATTTATATTTAAATAATTAGATTGTAAGTTATATTTATAAATAATATATATTTAATTACTTTTTTAAAATTAAATATATTTTTTATAATTTAGATGATAAGATATAATTATTAATTATCTATATTTAATTATACTAAAAAAAATAATTAAATATATAATAAATCTATTAAATTTAGTAAATATTTTATTTTTTTTTTTTATTTAATATTATAATAATTATAATAATATTAATAAAATAAATTATAATTAGAATATAGGAATTTGTTTAAATTGTAATAAAAATAATACTGGATCTAATTGGTGTACAAATTGTCATTCTAAATTTTTTCAACAAAATTTTGTTAATTGGTCTAATGAAAATGAATTTATTAATGAATTTATACAAAATACTCAACTAAATGCTCAAAATAAAAAACAAGTATTAGAATGGATTCCTTATAATAAATTTGAAAATGTAGAATATCATGATAAAGGAGGATTTAGTACTATATATAAAGCTAATTGGTTAGATGGTTATATTTTATATTATTCTTATGATAAAAAGGACTGGAAAAGATATAGTAAAATTAATATAATTCTAAAAAGTCTTAATAATTCATCAAATTTAAATATAGAATTATTTAATGAGGTATGTAATTAATAGTTATTTTTAATATTAAATATATTAAATAATTAATTTTTAGATAAATTTGATTATTTTAGTGGAAATATCATTATAAATGTTATAGTCAATTAAAAAAATATTCAAGCAACTCTCTTATTCAATTATTTGGATTTACTCAAGATCCAAATACTTTAAATTATATGGCTATTATGGATTATGCATCAAATAGTAGTTTAAAAAATAATTTATCAAATATAATTAAAGATAAATGGATTATTAAATTATTAAAATTATATAATATTATAAGTGGACTTGATGAAATACATGAAAAAAATCTTATTCACTGTGATTTTCATCATGGTAATATTTTAAATATTAAAGGAAATGTTTTATCTATTAGTGATTTAGGGTTATGTAAACCTGTAAATTATGTTCAATCATCTGAAGAAAATGATATTTATGGTGTTATATCATTTATAGCACCTGAAGTTTTAAGAGGTCAATCTTATACTAAAGCTAGTGATATATATAGTTTTTCTATGATTATGTGGGAATTTATATCTGGAATTCCTCCATATAATAATGAATCTGATGATTTTCAGCTTAGTTTAAATATTTGTAGAGGTAAACGTCCTAAAATTATCAAAGATACTCCACAATGTTATATAAATTTAATACAACAATGTTGGGATAAAGATCCATTAAAAAGACCAACTGCATTAAATATTAAAAAAATTATTAAAAAATGGTATAAAAATATTAAAGATAAAAATTATGATAATGAATTAACAAATGATATTATAGAATTTTATAAAGCAGATAAAGCTTTAAAACTGAATCAAAATATTGATACACAATTATTTCATACAAGCAGAATTATAATGATACTATAAAGTTGAATGAAATTTTGAATCAAGAAAGTGAAGGATTAGATTATATAGTTACTGATATTAATTAAAATTAATTTTATTATAAAAATTGATTTTTTTTTTACAAAAATATATTTATATATATTATTATTTAATGAACACTATAGAAACAGTTTGTAATCATTAAATAAATATTTTTATATAAATTAAATTTTATTTTTATTGATAATTATTTGAAAAAATTGCATTTGTTATCTTTAGATGTATCAAAAATAATTAATTTTTTAAATATCGTCCCTAGGAAAAGTGTTTATGATTGGAACTATACCGGATCCTGGCAAATTCCCTCATCATTAAGGTTTTCAGATCACTATTCAAATGCAGCAATTAATTCATCCAATCATCCAATAGTAATTCTCGGGTAATGAGTATTTAACGAGCAATTATGGCTCTCAACTGGTGAAGTTTAGATTGTTTATTCATTTTACATGCAACTCAGTATTATCACTGGCCGTTAGATATATGGAAGATCGGTGTTGTAAGTTCCTTTAAACATTTCTTTGACTCTTATCTTGAATTACATGTTTATAATTATCCGCAGATTTCTCAGTAGTTGGATTTATATTATATATGAGATTACGATCTTCTCGTAATAGTTAGGAGAAATTGTAACTGGGATAAGAGAAGGGCAATGTGCTGAAAAAAAAACACCTAGATTTCGAAAGTACCGTTGAAATACAGTAATATTGTCCATTTTTAAAAAGTTATTTTTACAAATATTTGTCATATTATGGGATTGTGAGATTTTGTTAATCCGTCCGTACATCCGAAATGACTTCAGTTGGTGTCATTGGATTAAATGAATACCAAGGTTCGTTGATCATGCAATACAAATGTAGCGATTGTATCTATTTATATAAATATAAGAATTTAATATTTTGTACAAAAATAAATTACAATAAAAATATAAAAATGTAATTTTTCAAAAACTTGTAAATTTTTTTAATATGTTTTCGGTTCATCTAATAGTTGCAAGAATTTGTTATCCTCATAATTACACATAAATGTCCCGAAAGTTCTATTTTTCAGAAAAAAAAGGATAAGCTTATTTTATTTATTTTTTTTCCAAAATCAATCACATTTAATTTACCTCTAGAAAGATTTCACAAAATAAAACACGATTACCTTCGTAATTTTATTAACATCCTTCAATTTGCTTTTACATATTTATTTAAATGACTACTTCATTATAAATATCGCATATAATAAAGATTTGTTTATTTTGCGTGGAATATATTTGTTTAAACATTCAACAATTTGTCTTTTAAGGACAGTATCTCGAAAGTTTTTTTTTTTTTTTGCTCCTCTTTTATAAAGACAAATAGATAAAAACAAAAAAAGTTGGTTCCTTTTTTTATGTGTATATGTAGTATTTTTGCACAATACAAATGTATTTGTTGTACGAATTTAAGAAGATTCAGTTCATTTATCAATAATTACCGTAATTGATCATTCCATTCTCCTTTAATTTGAATGGGAATATTCGCAACTTGATTTAATATTCCAAAAGAAATATAAATAATCACCTCATCGAATTGCCTTCTCGAAAAAAATTGAAAGTTAATATTCATATTTTATTTTAATAACGATTGAAAGCTTTTGTTATTTTTTTTCTTTAATAAAACATTCCTCACATAACAAACACCCTCAAAAACTTTAGATTCTTAATAAAAAACTTTTTAGTTTTAAATAATGACAAAAATTCGTTATAAAAAATTTTGTACTTCCATACCTTATCCTTATATTTCGAAGTATAACCCGAAGAAAAAATACGGGAATATCAATAGTGATTCAAATATTTTTTTATTGGCACAAAGTTGGCTTAATAACCAAATTAAATAAAATTTCCATATTTAGGTATAAATAGCCGCATTTTCAATTATTATTATGTATTTCAAAAAATGCTAATATTATGGCATGAGTTTTATCCGAAGAAGTCATAAATTATCAACTTTTAAGAAACAGACGAAATTCAATATCAATCAATAAGATTCCAAAGTATAAGGAAATTTGCAATTCGAAAATATTTTTTGCAGACATGACTATAAAAATTTAACTAACTTGTAGGAATCGGAATTGATGAAAAAATAGAAACAACTTGGTAAAATGGATGTTCGAGAATCGATTCTTTACATTCCTGGCTACCTTTACAAGTGACATAGGATTATAAGCATACATGATTTATAATACAAAAAAATATATATATAGGTGATTTAATGGTTACAAACAGATTTGTCATCTTTTTAGTTATTTTTTTATTTATATTTTTGAAGATTAAATAATTGCAGCAAAAGCGGGCGGTAAAATTTTTTTTTTTAGCATAAAAGTTCCGAAATTTCGTACAACTCAAACGCACTTTGTACAACACTTTTTCCAACACCTTTAATCTTGTGCAACGCATCCCTTAACAACTACCTTTCTTGTAGATACAATACTAACCCCACAATATCCATAATAACCCCGGTAACTCCATTTATAAGTCGTTCTTTATCTAAATTTGACTTTCCCATCTGATAGTAAACATGAAGAAATCAGATGATACGCCGATCCAGCTATTGGAATGAAGTCAATGACTTGAGCAACTCTATTCTCGATTTTGATACGAGCCAAGAACTTGAAGTTTAAATACTTTCGAGTTTTAAAATCAAAAGTCTATCATTCAAACTATGCAGGTATTTTATTCTTAATGACATCTTCACCCCGCGGAATATCAACCGGAATAATCGGATGTTCTCCAAATCTCATTTATTGATTTTGAATATTTCTCGTCCAATTTCTGTTCACTATTAGTGATAATGATGATAAATTATTTTCCATCCCTTGATCTTCTTCGATAATTAACCATGCGTTTTAACATATGCTATGCAAAATAATTTTTTATCTTTGACAGCCTGAAGTAGTAGATTGGTTCGCCATAATGGAAAATAAAACACGCACAAAAAGACTGCAAAAAGAAATGGGAAAATCTCGTTCGAGAAACTAAATATGGATTTTTTTTATACTTAAATAAAACATTTGTGGTAAATTCATCTTTTTTATTATTGTTTTAAAAGCTTTTGCACCTTTACGATCGATTATGTTAAAAGAGAGCGATGAGTACTCGGGCAGAAATATATAATTCAGCATAGACCACCGTCATGTTTTAATCAAATTTTAAATCGTTTCTAGTGAAATCGATCTCTAAGCAGGTTTGATCTTTTACTTCAGAAGCTTCGCTTAATCTCATCCCTAAAATATTCAATCAGGTTAATATCAGGACGCAAGACAGTCCGTTTGAGTGTTTAAATTTTCCTTTTTTTCATAAAAAAATGATTTTTCATTTGTGAGCTCCTCTTATAATAAATAAAGCATCTCATTGTATGCTTACATATAATCTTTTCAAATTTTGATATTTTTTAAAATTAAATAAATGCTTAATTTAGTGCCTGAAATTAATATATAAGTTATATCCGACGAAAAAAAATGGCGGCAAAAAATTATGAATTCTATGGCGTCATCATTGCTATTTTGCAATATTTTACAATGATTTGTGATTTTTTTTTTCAATCGTTATTTTCTTATCAAATGTATATATAATAATATCAGAAATTTTATACATTCGTACGGATTAAGTGATGATGTATTAATATTTGTAAAAGTTTGGAAATCCATTACATTTGATTTAATTTAATTTCACAGGAGTTAGTTGCAAATCCTTTACGATATTGTTAAATGACAAAAGTATCGCTGATCATCTTTATAGATGATCTATCCGAATTGCAGATTTTATAGATCTTATATTAACAAACAAAAGAAATGAAACATACATTGTGAAAATGAACAAAGCGGTTTGTATCATTTTGTGATATTATTATTGTTAAAAAAAAAATTTGACAAGTATAATAATCCTTCCTTATCGTTATATTGTTTCAAGATGTTAAATTTAGCAAGAGCATCTCCTGTATCACTGGGGTGCGCTTTCAACTAATTAATCAAAACTATGTATGGTCCTATAACAAAAATTACTATTGATGATTTTTTTATGTCAAGCCATTATATAGTATAACTTAAATTATTTTATAATAAATTTACTATTTACGAAACTATATTTTCTTATTTTAATAACTCTGGAACCCTCTTATCATTTTCATTTCAGATTTTTCGAAAATACTCCAAATATCCGTCTCTTTCACAAAATAGATCGCTTTATTTTTTTAAAAAAAATTCATTAATATTCCTAAATTAATAAATTAAACCTTCTAAATAAAAATAAAGCTTTTTTTTTTTTACGTAAGATTTGAAAAAAAAACGATGTATTTATGTTTCTCAAAGTTATCATGTACCCATTCACCTTTACTGCGTTACTTAAATGTTAATAGAGTACAAAGTTATAAAATTTTAAAGATTTCGGTTATTTTATTAGAAAAATGGCCGAAGTTAAAAATGATCGTCAAAAAATCTCTAATAATAAGTTTTACTATAGGACTATATATAGTTTTGTTAAACTATGTTGACAGCGCACCCCACTGGTATCACATTATTTGCTAATGATTGTTTTAAGATAACGTTCGAGATTATACAGTATATGTTAATTCTTTTGTAGTCAATGACCGAAATGATATTTCGGGTAAATCCGTGAATGTCTTAAATGATCATTTTCGAATAATATTCCAAAGCTCACTTCGGATATCCTAAATGAACATCTTGGATCTCGGACTTTCCCCATTTGGACAAATCATTTGGAATTGCGTAATCCGATTGGAATATCCCAAATGATCATTTCGATATATGATTCAGGATTCGAAAGTAAACTTTTTTTAGAAAAAATAAAAAATTTATTCTTCACAACATGGGGCTCTCCAAATGATTTAAATACTTCGTATTTCATGAATCTTTATTTATTTTTTGAATAATTGAAAAATTATATGAATAAAACTATCAAGAATTTTTTTCAAATGAAGATAATGAACTTTAATAATTTTATAACCTTATCAATTATTTCATTGATAATTTTGCCAATAAATTCACAAAATGTTCTAGACCATGGATATAATAATTTGCATATTAATACCACATTTCCGCAAATTAATGATAATATCTCATCTAATTTAATTTCCCTTACAATAATATATTATGATAAAGTTGATTTATCGCTTGGTAATATTACAATTTTTCACAATTGGAATAAACTTCAAAGAATTTCTGGAACAAACAACGAATTTGTAACTCTAGACGAGAACGGAATTACTGTTCATGTTAGAATAATTCCTTTGGTATTCGATGAAATTTACTATGTCTCAATTGATGATGATTTTGTAAAGGACAGAATTAAGAAGACGCCTCTCGGTGGTGCAAAAGAAGGTGTATGGTATTTTAAAACAAGTATGTGCTATATAAATTTCTCTAATTTAAATGATTTCAAAATGATTTAAATATTTGTCATCTTAAATAGTTCCTAGTGATGAAATCCCTGTATTGAAAGTATCTGTCCATAAAGGATATGTTCAATTGACACCAGAAGGGACTAATTATTTTAACAAACTTAACAAAACCGAACAATAGAATTTTGAATCGTACTTATCACAAGAATTAACTGATGCAATTGGAAGTTTAGTTTCTATAACTGCTACCAAAATAGACACGTCGTCCCAAATCAAAATATCAATTGATATTTATATTTATGGCTATCGAATATGTATTAATTTAAATTATTTAATTAGATTTAAATCTGTAACTATTATTGGTTCCGGTAAATTTACAAGTTATTTAGATGAACAGTTTGGATTTGAATATATTGGTAAGAATTCGTTATCTTATGAGAGTTGTTATTTTTTTTTATGTAAGGAGAATTCACGACACGACATATATGATTTAAATTTTGAATTTGCAAAAATAGAACCCATGACAACTCCGTGGTGGACATATCTCATTGTAGTAATAATATACGTGTGCGTACTGGCCTTACTTTTCTTGTGGGTTAAACGTAAAAATAGTGAGGTAACTATCATGACTATAATTTGACTAAAATAAATCAAATGCTAAAATCATTTTTTTTTTAATTAGGCAAAGAATATTAAGATTTTACAATTAAATCTTATGTTTGACACTGTTATTTATATTCTTTATCTTTTTTTAGTTAGTGATACAGCAAGTACCATTAGTTTAAGGTAAATAAAACATTTCTATATAAATTTCTAAAAAAAGTATAAACTTTAAATAATAAAATAATAAAAATTTCCTATAAGTATATTTTTATTACAATTCATAGTAAGTTTAGGATGGATACTTTCAATTATAATGAAAGAACGAAAAAATGAGGAACTTTTAGAATGGTCGAAAAATAATATGAAAAAAATATCATTAATCATTTTATTAGCAAGAGCCGATATTGAAGTTTTAACTTTATTTGAATCAAAAATTGGAGGATATGAAGTTTTTAATGCTAAATTTTCTGAAAAAACTTTAAATTCAATTATCATTGGAAATTTCTTTAATTTATTTTTCAAAGAAATTCCTCAAGTACTTATCCAGGTATACAGTATATTTTTTTTCTTTCGTTTATTTTAATTTCATTTTATTTATCGAATTAAATATTAAATTTATTTTATATTATTTATTATTATTAATAAAGATTTATTCATATTACAACCATTATCATTATGGAATAATAATCTTTTACTCATTTTCATCATCTTGCCTAAATTTAATTATTAATATTATTAATATAATTGTAAGATTATATAATTCATACAAATCTAAAAACATTAAATATGTAGAAACAGTTATTGGGAATTCTAATTGTGATTACAGCGATGTATTTGATCAGGATGACGAAAATTTAGGAGGATTAATAAATGAATGTTTTTTTTAATATTGGATTCTTATTCACTCATGTGGTTAATAAGTGTAAACTTTTGTTGGGAATATTTAATTTGAAGTTTTCAGATAGACTTCAATATAAAGTATAAATGTTCATATACTGTAGTTATAACGAAAATAAGTGGTAAAAAATAATTGGATAAATATTTCTGAGTTTTTTATAAAATATATTTAACTGCATGAATTGTTAAGAATGATAGAAATCTTTACCGCAATAAAGTTTAAATTGTGTAATAGTTTAAGCCATTTATAGGTTCTGATTTGGCTTTCAAAAGTAAAGATTTATTTATAGCACAAATTAGAGAGTATTATAATATCTAATCAAAGACAATATTAAAATATATATATATATATATATATATTTATTTATTCATTCTGAATATCTTAATAAATATGCAATATTCATAATTTTATATATTTAAATATTCTTTTAATTTTAAAATTTTATTAATTTTAAATGATGATAAATTCTTTTAAAATATGTCATTGATACAATAATATTGATAGATATATATATATTATATATTAATAAAGGGCAAATTATAATCAAAAAACATTGAAAATATACTCATCAAAACAAAATAAAGGTAAGTTGGTAAGTTGTATCTTTTTATTGTAATAGCTACCTTATTTGATCGAATATCCAGCTAAATATTTAAGAAATAAACACATTAGAAATTTTGAATCATATTTAATTATGATACTTTTAAAGATTTAAAAAATTATTGCTTTGAAGAGATTTGTAAATATCCTGAATTTCTTTTTGAATCTACAAAATTTGCATCACTAAAAAAAGGTCTATTATTCTTAAGATAACAAAAGATTTTGAAAATTTCATGATTTAATTTCACACACACATTATCTTCAAAAAATTTTTTTGGAGTAAAGGCGATCCAAATGAGAAAAAATTCTTATTTTTTCAAGAAACTTTATAAATAATATAATGAATGTTTACTAACTTACTTGATACCTTAGTTGCATCTTAAAATTGTAATTTATCTTTTGAACCTATCCTTATTGGAAAAAGAATTGAGCAATATTTTCAAGTCAGATTGATAGAATAACAAAATCATTATATGGGAGGATTTTTAGGAAAATTAGGTTTTGAGAAATTTTGACTAATATTAAGAGCTTAATGCATTTTAATCTAATAACATCAAAAACTATAATGCAATCATTTTTGAAATATCACATAATTATTAATTTTGATTGGTATAAAATTGATTATTATAAAAATTACCAAAATAGAAAGGTTAGTTTTAGCTACTAAGCATGATGGTATTATCTTCTAATAATGTATGGATAATGACTACTACTTAAGACAAATTGAAGATAGCATAACTCTGCTCTCACAAATTTTATTCCAAAAGTTTACTGGCAAAATGTTTACAGATTACATACGTTATCAATTTTATACGTCAATCAACTCTCAATAATGAATGGTTTTAACTTGTTCACTACTTTTGATCTTAATATGATCTATGACTTTATATTCCATAGTGCTAAATGGTTTATTCAACTAGAATCAAAATTTCTCAACAATAATAACACTAAACAAATGTCTATTAGATACCTTCCTCATGCATCTCTAATAAAGCACTGATTTAACCTACCAATTTTGTAACGTCAGCAACCAATCCAACTTTTGTAGTTATTTGGTCTAACCAATACATGACCTACATTTTGGAAAAAATAACTAAAGAAGAAGATACTAACATACATGTATAACATTATTTACCAATGCATTCAGAATGTCACTGAACATCTATTATTTCTTACATCAGATGTAATCTTTTTGATCATTCTATTTTTATACTATACAAACAACATTAAAGATATAGTTTCTGTGTTATCAAATTACTGAAGACATATTGTTTTATATTTAAAGTATTTTATAAACCTTGTGAGAAATAACGGTATAGCTTTTTTCATCTTACGTTTCAAGAATTAGCTTTATCAATCTTAACTTCCCTTTATCAATATCCAACTAAACCTCGTCTAATTTAATGATTCTCTCCTTTGATTAATCTTCAATCAATAGATTAGATCAACTTAAATTACAGTTTACTAATGCTGATTTTCTCTAATTTTATATAGATAGTTCTCTTACATCCTAGGATCTTTTAACTGCCAGATGGATATTACGTGATTATAAACTGACTAGAATTAATCTTTACTTTCATTTACTACTATACTTGTATTATACTTTTCTTCTTTAATATTGGCAGTGATAGTTGCTATCCCCGCTATTGTCTATATATCGCTATATAATATCAATATTGAAATCTATACTAATTCACAAGTTGCAATCACATCATATAATAAGATTACTAAACTCTGTAAGGTTTTTCCTTCTCTCAATCCTATATTTAAGATCTCCTGCTTTCATATTTGAATAACTATATTGCATCTCATAGTCAAACATAATATCAAATTAACATTCACCAAAGTCAAAGCTCATGAAAATGATCAATTCAACATTTGAGTCAGCCTCTTGGCAAAACAAGTTACTAGTACTCCTTTATGCATCAACATTAATCACCTGAGACCTAAATATATATTATGTTACAATAACACATTAATCATTACTCCATCTCATTTATTTATTAAACACTTACAACAAGCCTCTTAAGCTGAAGCTTTCTGACTCTCTTATACCTTATTAAATATAGCAATTTTCAAATTGATTGGCAAACTTTGTTTTATATTCTTAATGACTCAAAAAATGCTAGGGTCATATCATTTGATGCTTATTAAAGAAAACAGTTTAAACTTAAATTGCTTTTACAACTACTTTCCACTTTAGCAGTAATGAATGCTCAATATTCTCAACCTATCTCTTGAATAACTGTTTTCATTGTCACTCAGTTATTGAAGACTTTGATTACATTTGGATCTATCCTAATAATATTAAATCTTTTATAACCATTATACAAGAATACAAACATTCGTTTATATCTCCTTTAAAAGAACTCAATAGACCTAATAATTATACACCTGTTATCTATGTGAATTATTTTCCAATATGGGATTATAATTCAAATAATAATAATTTATATTTCATTGACCTTTTAAAAGGGATAATTCCTTCATCTTTCTTATCATCAATCAATACTATCATAAAAAACAAACAATTCACCCTTGGTTTATTATCATTCCTTTTTGATAATATATTTCCTCAGTTCACAATATCTGGCTGGACAGATGTAATTAATTACAATTATGAAAAATGTTAAACAACATCAAAGATAACTTCATTGTAGCCTGAGTTTTCTCTGGTTTTCCACATTTAGTACAAACACTTTCACTCAATCCTTCATCATTTACAATGGCATCACCTATAGAACTCATTGGTCAAATTTCTGGTACAGCAATAATCATGCCCTCCCTTCTGAATGTTTGATATCTGTATTTTAGTGTAGATTAGTTTTCTTTTCTTTTCTGATGTATAGTTTAGATCAGTAAAATG